>CAWUFW010022883.1:0-86465 GCA_963921515.1 Calotriton arnoldi | reverse complement strand
TCTGGGTAGTTGCAGAGCAGAGGGTGTTACAGCCCCCTTGCAGCAGCTTCGCCGTGTCCGTGGGGCCGAGGAGATTCGACCGCCTCCGCGCCCTCCCCCGGGCACCCGTTCCCGGCCGCCCCTCGGGGTGCGCCGGGGCGGGGAAGGGGGGACGGGGCCCCCTGCTCCCGGCACGACTGTCGACTGGGGCGGACTGTTCTCAGTGCGCCCCGACCGCGTCGCGCCGCTGGGCGGGGAGGCCCACGCTGGGCGCCAGGGGTCTGCGGCGATGTCGGTTACCCACCCGACCCTTCTTGAAACACGTACCAAGGAGTCTAACACGTGCGCGAGTCGAAGGGCCGAGCGAAACCCTGTGGCGCAATGAAGGTGAGGGCCGGCGTGCGCCGGCTGAGGTGGGATCCCACCGCTGCCACCAATGTGAGAAGTTGGCCTGGTATATGCTGTCCACTATATATAGTGGGCACCTTGCACCAGTCCAAACAACCCCTTATTGGAGATAGGTTAGTCAACCTTTATTGAAAGCTATCCTAGTGGTAGCTATGGAGAGCAGCCTTCAGGCTAAGTCTTGAAGGAATGTAAAGCAGCTTGTTTTACCAGTCTATAATCTCTTGAGTGACCAAATGAAAGAGGACCACACCAGGTATATATTCAAAATATATGTATTTATTGCTAAACACACCCCTCTAGTCTCTTTATGAGGCTAGAGTTCGAAGTACATAAGTTATAAGTTAGTTATCAACAGTAATAGCACAAATACACGTTTGAGCCCTAGGGGCGTACCAAACCATATACCAATAAAGTGGTATAAGAACCACGACTGTGCTAGACACAAGGCCTAGAGCCTGTAGAAGTGCTTGGACCACAAGGAACCACCCAAGGTAGTGACACAGGGGACCCACGGGGGACGCGTGCAGTGTGAGAACACAGCCGCGAATCGCCGTTGACTTCTATGGGGAAAGTCGCGGTTGGAATTTTAATGAAAAGGGACACTTAGAGGAGGACTTGGATCAAACCCCTTTAGAACTAGGTCGTTCTAGAGTCTATACCCACGGGAGCACCGGAGTACTCGAGTTACCTCACCCAGGGAAGGCGGGTGCATAGGTGTCTTTCGGGGTCGGGTTTCGTCGTCGTTTTCAATGGCGATCTGCTGCAAAGTGCTGCTGGCGACCAAGTCGAAAGTGTTCGGGTGGATCCAAAGGTGGATCGAAGATCTGAAGAACCTGAAAGCAGAGGGGACAGAGTCTGGGTCACTAGCCAGTGACCAGGAAGGCGATGAGCAGATGCCCACCGATGTCGGGTGCTTCAGGTAGGTTGACAGTCATCTTGACTCTTCAGCCACGAGGTCCAGGAGGTGTCGATGACAACCAGAAGCTGGATTCGAGCTGTGCCACAACGTCTGTCGATTGCAGGGGCGTCGTCGACCGGATTGGACCCAACAAGCCTTGGCAACGGCAAGTCTTGTGGAAATAGAAGAAGGACGGTGGTGCAGACCAGCAAGGTCTGGGGGACTCACCCAGCAAGGATAAGTCAGGGCACGCCTGGAGCAACCAGGAAAGCCTAATTAGAATAAGAGTTGCCTTCGGGAGGGCCCACTAGCCAACGGACTAGCGACCGTGAAGGAGCCTCGAGTGGATGCACTTAGAGCTGGCTCACAGGACACTCGGGGAGTGGAGGCCAGTGATCTTCGGTACAGTTGGTGCTGGAGGCAAGGGCTACTAGGAGCCCAAAGCACAACTTCGTGGGACACCAGGAAGAGGATGCACTTGCAAATGTGATTGGTGTCCAGAGGTCACGGTTCCACGTTACCCACGACAGCTACGGGCCTCATCTTTGCTGGGGACTCAGGGCAGCCTTGGGGAAGTCTGGAAATCTACCTCTGGTGTTGCAAAGACTTCGGCGTCCAGCGGGAGCTTCAGCGATGCAGACCAGACAATTGCTTCTTAGGTGCCTGCCAAGCAGGGGAGTCACTCCTTGACCCCAAGGGAGATTCTTCAGTCCTCTAATCTTGAAGTAGAGCGTCAAAGGTCCAGGATTCTGTATCAGAGTTTCGTCCAGGTAAATCTAAAGTCCTAAGGACTGGGGTCCCATACTTATACCAAGTTAGGGGGTTGGACATACTCTGGGGACCCACCTATGGGAGGGTCAGGGCAGAGGGGTGGTTACACCCCTTTCCCTTTGTCCAGTTTTGCGCCAGAGCAGGGGCTGGAAGCCCCAGAGCCGGTTTGAACTGGGGTATGCACAGGGACACCAAATGTGCCCCCAGTGCAGGTCTTCAAAGCACCAGAGAGTGCTCCCGCCCAGCCCCAATACACATTATCCTGTCTGGGGAGGTGGTTACACCTCCCTGGGACAGGAAACCTATTGTCCAGGCCTCCCCTGCCGGAGTTTCTGTCAGCAGCAGGAGGCCAGACCCGTGTCTGTGGCAGCGGCATCCATTTTGTGATGCCAGGGCTCTGGAAAGAAGTTACCGGGTATGCCGGTGGGTACATGTCTCTCCCTCTAGAAGGGTGGAATGCTACCCCTGCCGCCAGAACTGGCGGGGGGGTAGTATTCCAAGATGTTTGACACCAAACACGACATGTTTTGGTGCAGCCAGTCCACAGTTAGCATTCTACCACGAGGATATAATGCACTTAAGAGTATATGGTCAGGCTGCACTACAAACAGCATCAGAGAAGGGTCTCCGACCGCTGCAGAGGGGCTCTACTCATGCAGGGGCACCCTCTCACATAAGAACCAAGCACTCTGCCTTCAGGATTGATAAGGCCTGCCATAGGAGTGACTTATAGGTTTGTATGTGTGCATATGCAGTGATATAGGTAACCTATACCACAGTAAGGGGTGCATGCACCACCTTACCCAGGCTGCAGTAGCAGACCTGCGGTGTCATTTTGGATGGCCTTCCAGGGGTGGCACAATACATGCTGCAGCCCCTGGTAGGCCTCTGAGGTACCTATGCCCTGGGTACATAGTATACCATATACTAGGGACTTATAAGGGCACTCCAGATTCCAATCAGAGATGTGCCTAAGGCACATGGAAACCAGTTTAGAGTGGAAGCAGCTAGGCTGGGGTTCTGATTAGCTGAACTAAAGTCGAAAAACAGTGAAGCATCAGCAAAAAGTGGGGGTACCCATGTGAAGCAGATCCTACTCTCCTACAGCAGACAGCACCAAATGGCTAAAGTAAGTAAATGCCAAATTTCTAAAAGTGGCAATTGCTAATCTTGAATTTAAAATCCAACTTCACCATAAGCTGTGATTTTAAATTGTGAGTTCAGTGACACTAAACTTGAAACGTCTATCTCTTCACAATTGAGAGTTACATTTAAACAATGTCATAAGGTAATCCTAACGTTATCCTATGGGAGAGATAGGCCGTGCAGTAGTAAAAAACGAATTTGGGAGTTCTTCATTACCAAGACATGTAAAGTTTAAAAGTACATGTTCTGCCTTTTAAATACACTGCACCCTGCCCTGTGAGTTATGCAGGACCTACCTTAGGGGTGACTTCTATGTAAGATTTAGGCCTGGCAAGAGGGTTTACTTGCCAAGTCGACATAGCAGTGTGAAACTGCACACACATGCTCTGCTGTGGCAGGCCTGAGACATGGTTAAGGGGCTACTTATGTGGGTGGCGAAATCAGGGCTGCAGGCTCACTAGTAGCATTTGCTAGGGACTTATAAGTAAATTAAATATGCCAATTGGGGGTGAACAAATATTACCATATTTAGGGGAGAGAGCACAGGCACTTTAGCACTGGATAGCAGTGGTAAAGCCGGAGGAATCCTAAAACCAACAAAACAAGGTCAGAAAAATGGAGGGAAGACCATGCTATGGCTGTCAGGTTGTTAAAAAATATACAATATTAGTAAGTGCAAGGGTCCACACAATGAATCAAAACATTAAAAGAATAGGAAGAACAACTTCACTCATCCTCTTTAGATCCATAACTAATCAGTTGCAGGGCTCCTACATAGCATACATGCCCAGCCTTATCACAATATATAAATACACTTTACAAACAGACCATTTAATTAATGTTCCCTCTGCTACCACGGGAGAGGATAAGGACTTGCCCAAAGTTACCCTTACATCAGTGGTTTTAAGGTCAAAAATCTGCCCTCCCCTGCAAACTACTGCATTGATACAATTAAAAAACCATGTGCCGCAGTTTACTAAGATTCTTTATTAAAGTGGCACACCTGGAGCTCTAGCTCTGTCAAGCCCACAGTCAAGGACTATACGACAGTTGCCTGGGACAGATGAAAATGTCTTACCTTGTTAATGGGTAGTTTGCTCTGGGCAGATCCAAGGTTCAAATCCACATTTTCTTTTTGCCTGTCAATACTTCTTAGCCAGCACCCTGTGCGGCTCGTGCAATGATAGAGTCACTTTGAGATGCCACAAATTTGCCCTTGAGTTTTTTCTTATTGCCTTTCTCTATTTGGTCAGCTTTTCTGCATCACACTAAGGAGACATTAACATCCAAAGGTCCAGGATAAGACAAAAGATAAATACAGCTGGCCATCATCCTCACTAAGCCATTTAATCTTATTAATACACAGTAGTACTTTACTTATATCATATCCACAACCAGAAACAATTAACTTTGTGCCAGCTGGTTCTAAATAGGCATTATTTTTCTTTTGGCCTTTACAGCTATGCTTGGCAATCCCTTGGGCCCATTATTGCAAGATTTTAGGAAAGCATTATCAGCCACTGCCTCTGCTCTGTTTCTGACTGGCCTGGTCAGAAGCTCTGGGAAAAGATTTCTGTCAGGAGACGTGAGCTTTCACATTATTATGAAGCTGGACACTAGAGGAAGCTCCCTGCTCTTACAGCTTCTCCCCATACCTTGTGGGTTACAAGGCTTACATACCATTGACATTAATATTTAAACAGGCTGTTTTATCTGTCAAAGTTGGTTATTGTAACTGGTCACACTACAGGTTTGACACTGTGTTAGTCAGGCTACAATGGTAGGTCCGAAGCTCTGGGTTCCTTCGTCATATTATTGGATGGCACAATAAGTGCTCCAGTCCATAGGTATACATTTAACGTTTCATGCCATGGGTGTGTTTCCATACCATGTAATATGGGCATATAACTTAAATAAACTAGTCAAGGATTAGCCAATTTCTACATGCTTTAGGGATCAGAGCACATACACTGAGCATGGGAGAGCAGTGCCCCAGTGTGTAAAGTGTAAAAAAAAAAAGCAACAAATGTCAGTAAAAATGGTAATGACCATGCACAAAGGGGCATTTGCTCACCGTGATCCAGAGCAGTCTGATTCATGTTCCACCCTCCTAATTTCCAAGTCTGTATTTTTTCATATTTCCACTCTGATGGGACTTCAAAGTGTCCCATTGTACAGCTTGCTTTCAAAGTTCTTGTGAACCCAGGACTGTGAATTACATGTTATTGTTCTTCCACACTGTGGAACACCATTTGTTTTTATGTATGCTGTACTCACAATATCAAGGGTGCATACGTGAGGATGTTTGTTTTGCATATTTTCTGTTGTTGCACAATGTTCTATTTTCTTGCCTCAATAGTACACATTCAGGCTGCCAGCTCTCAGACAGCCTTATGAGTCATGCAAAACACACACTGTACAAAACTATGCTCAGCAATCCTTTCATCTTGTAATGAGTACTGTGAACACACCTGACTGCTCCTGTGTTCCACCAGACTCCGCTCTACCAGTGGTGCCCTCAGTATCAGAGAGATCCAGGAATACATTCACCTTCTTACGCCAAGGCTTCATATGTAGCTATAGTGTGGACCCACCTCCTGCTGCATGCAACTCTATCATGTATCTTCATACAATATTGCGTGCCCTCCCCTTCAAGTTCAAAACATTGTTAATTTTAATTAACTTTTTTAAGGCTTAGTTCAGCATCTGAAATTTTTTATTTACTTTGTCTGCTGGGAGCCATAGGGCAATGTTGATGTATATGAAGTGGATGACTGCCTATATTGAGGTGAATGGCGCTTGACCTGGCTGATGATATTCTAGCAATGTGCTGTTCGCAAAATGAACACTTTCTTTTGCCTGTGTCTGTTCCTCTATACTGTGGCCTGGAGCAGGGCTGTAATCCAAATAAGTGGGTTTACTAAAACCATGGTTCCTTCACTTGTTTTAGATCCTGTGAGGTTCTCTAGCTAAAAAAATATGCAGGATGCAAGTATTCCCCCTGGAGCCTAATTGTTGCCATGACTCAGAATAAGGAGGTGATTTTGATGTAGGACAGATCTGAGTCTGTCCGACTTCGATTGGGTACTGGGCCCGAGTGACCTCCTGTCGGGGGTCCCAACCAAGGAATTAGTCCTATTCTTTACAATGGAGCATGCATTCTGACCTGAATGCATGCTCTCACTGTGAAGAGAAGAGGTGCAGTTCATCCCTGCACCCCATGGCAGGCACCTCGTGGTGCCTGCCACGGGGTGCAGGGATCAACAGGAGTGGCACCATAGGTGCCCAGTCGGCTGCCATCTGAAGGCCTTGCACTCATGGGGGCCCTGCTGGGGGACCCCAAAGTTGACTTCCAACAGCCTTTCTGCGTCGGAAAGGCCGGCACAGAAAGGCTTTCAGGTTCCGACATTGTAATCCCTCGGCGGGAAGAGCCGCCTGAAGGAAGTGGCCCAATTCAGGTCACCCGGGTCACTCATGACCACCTCTCAGCCTTCCATACCAAATGAAGAGTTGGTCAGACAGTAGAGAATACAAACCAATATGTGTTTATTCAGGTACACTCAGAGTGGAGCCAGTCTGCTCAGTCGCTAGGAGTGCTGCAGAGGAACTGACATCAGCAGGCATAGAGATACATTATGTACATCTCAGAACCAATGAAGGCACGCCCACAATGGAATTTTCCAAGCAGAGGCAGCTAAACAATGAAGTACAGAGAATAAGTTTCAATTCTGAGGCCGGGCACACACTATCTACTACTCAAGGTCGCTCTGCCCTTGCCCGCCACTAGACAAGTGGGAGAAGGCCTCTATCTAGCGGGAAAGGTATGCGCTAATAAGGACTGTGTATTCATTAGTGAAGCAAAACTCAACCTTGGAGAAATGCAACTCAGCAGAGGCCTTTTCTCAGAAATAGCAAAGGATTAGTTTCGATCATGATTCAAAATGGCGCCCAAATAGAAAATGGCGCAGCGAATGCTAACTTACATATGATAATACATAAACAAAATCATTTCTTTTTTAACACGCCCAAGGGATTACTGGAGGCTTTCCGACTGGCAGACGGGCTCTCCGCTCCAAGCCCGTCGGAAGCCATCTGGAAATCTGGTTGGAATTCCTTTCCGACCAACCCCATCAAATTGGGTCAGTCAGAAAGGAATCCGAAAGCCTATTATGATGCCGTAGGAACAGATCTGACCGAGGTTTGGAGCCGTTTCCTACGGCATCGTAAACGGCCCCTAAGTAGTATTGTTATCACAGATCCAATCTGCAATAGCCGGCATGTCAGCTGATCCTGGATAACCTTATAGAAACGTAGGGTAATATATACTGTTTACTGGTTGCAAAATACTGGTCACAATTTGACACCGTATATTTGCAACCAGTTAAGATTTTTTAAAATTGATCTGTGTACTAATAGGTCATAGTGGGTCAGAATCTGACCTACCTCATGCATATTAATGAGGTAGCTTGCAAATTGTAACCCTCTGTGATTCGTTGTCATCACAGGAATGGTGGCCTGCTAGGGCGGACCACTGTCTACTACAAACAATTTTTTTTAACATTCACAAAGAGGACCGGATCCCTTGGGGGACCCCTTCTCATTTACGATTGGGTTACCACTACCTTTCAGTAATGGTTAAAATATTGTTTTGCCAATGGATTTGGTTGCAAAGAATTAATACATACCATGAGGAATCAGTACTCGGAAGGGATGCCCTAAAAACAAACTTAGAAGCTATATAGCTGATCACCCTGGAATTACTTATAGGCCATATTAAAAGTATGAAAAGCATACTAACTTCACTGCATTGTCTGTTGCATCTTGAAGCCCAGTAATTAGATTTTTGCTGTGGTTGAACAGTGTTAATGCTAGTATACACAAAGATTTGGCACCTGGTCACACCAGCATTGGTTTCAACCATTTAAAGCCCCATCTTAAAGTGCACACAGACCCTATTCTTCTTATATACAACACCTCTTTATATATAAGGCAGGAATCCTGCACACAGAATTTGATATGTGCCATACCTGAAGAATAAAAAATAAAGAGTAGCACAGTTATTAAGGATGGTTGCATAATAAAACACCTCAAGCAGAATCATCTCTAACCCTTTCTTGACACGAGAGGGTGGGCCACAAAACATAAAAGCATCATTGTTTTCTCCCTTTGGTTCAACTCAATGAAGATACATATCTGAAAGATTGTGTAATTGAGTTATTTACAAGAATTTGCTAATTCTTATCATGTAATCATGTAGTGAAGCTGTGGTTAGAACACCTGTGTTGTGGCTCCAAAGCCAGCATCGGGCACAAAGACCACCACGACTGCCAACAACTTCCCACAGCCAGTTGGAAGAAGTCTGAATAGTGAATACTGGAAAATCCTGATTTTATACTCCATGAAGAGCTTGATGTTCTAGGCGAGACCAACATGTTGAAATCTATGAGCAAAAACAAGAAGTATTCGTAGGTGGCGTGAAAGTTGAAGCATCGTTTCTCAAGTGTATTCCTTAAGTATCCACGTTGTCTTAACTGACCCTCGCATACATCTGTCCCCCTTTTTCTTTCCTAGACAGTTTCCGAGCCCAACCCATTCTACAACACTCAGTTATTTCTCGCACTTTCACCTATACCTCTCTCGCTGTCACACTACATTCCATACTCACGCTTTTCATATTATACACTACCTACTTGACATTGCTTATTACCGTGCATGCCTTCTTTGCTTGCTCTGTAACTCCTCACCTTAGACTATTACATGTATGCTCAAGCCCCTATCTGGACATCATTGTTTGCTGCCCTTCATACAGGAAAGGTCAACGTGGTTGCAAGTCTTCATACTGAAAAGAGGTCTGTTGCATGGAGTCCACACAATTTAAAAAAACAAAATAAAAATGTTTTTCAAAAAAATTCATGATCTTCTGAACGTAGCAACTATGAATCACACGATGAATGGTGACCTGGGATGTGTTTTCATTGTTCTTCTATTTATTAGGTCTTGCCTAGGATGAAGCCAACGTAACAGAGGGGGTGGATCAACTGTTCTCAAAATCAGTAGATGCGTTTTCACGTATCCTGAAATGAGTTGCGCAAATTGCACTTTGCCCAGGACATCACATGCCCTTGCACCACCTCTTTTACTTTGGTGGTTCCGTATTGGAAGAGGTCTCAAGCCAAACTATAGCAGTCCTGGTCTGTGGAGAGCTTGATTGGGAACAGAACCATACCCCAGATTTACTAAGCTAAAATGCAGGCGCATGGACATCACAAAGTGGTGTTATTCAGCACTAAGCGGAATAAATGCGCCAATTAACGTTCGCATGTAAAGTAATGCTTATTTCGTAAAATTATAAGCGCCAGGGCCAAAGGGATTCTAATGCAGCTAGAACCACCCACAGCTCCTGGCACTGCTTGTAGTGTTGCCCCTGTGAGGTAACAGGTGCGACATGGGGTGAACCATTAATGTAAAGAACTGCAGGGGTGTTGAGGTGGTCCCCCCTTCGTTTCCTGCAGTGTGGGGTACGCCCACTGACCCCGTGGTTGAAGCATTAATCCTGACGCCGGCCGGACGTGACGCAGTAGCGTGCAAGGCCGGGCCAGAAGTATAATCACAAAAGCTGTGTCCGTGATTCTTTAAACGGCGCGCAGGAGTGGCCCTGTGCCTATTAAATGGTTTAGGAGCGTCAAACTCACCGTGTGAGTCACAACGCTACATTGGTGACGAGGGTGGTCGCAGGACACCACCACGTCGGCTCCGTGGTGGCTGCAAGTGCGAGCCTTACACATGCAGTGCTTGTGCCACAGCGCAGCAAAACGGAGGCACAATCACTGTAGCACACAGAGTGCTTACGTGGTGCACAAGAGAGCCGGAGGGGAAAGTGAAAGTCCGCAATGTCAGACGGACATGAACGCCGATGGTGCCGCTAGCAAGGAGTTACAGTGCCCTCTAGTGTTCGGGTGAGAGCTGGCACTGCATGTACTGCACCCCACTGTGACTCACAGCGCCCCTCCTGCATTTGAGAGGATACTAGCACCAGCCACCTGCTCACTCCCCTGGCTAAGGAAGACTGTGGCTCAGGCAGGGTTTTCCATTGTAGCACAACAAGGGTGGGTCATTACAGAGTGCCATCCTTGCCCAGATCACACCCGGTTTGGCTCCCACCTGAGTCCCAGACCTCCCATGGACTGGAGATCATGCAGTCAGATGCTGGAGAGGGTGCAGCCTCATACAAAATTTTTTTAAAAAAAAAGAAAAACTACGTACCTGAGCAGCGCCCGGAGGAGTAATCATGGCCACCATACCGCCAATTGAGCCATTCCTAATGAGGGAGCCCCGTCAGCGCAAGCACCCAGATGGAAGGAATGGGTGGAGAGAATCCTTCTATTCTTCGAAGCCACCAAGATAGACAACGGTCAGAAGAGAGCCATGCTCCTACACCTGGGGGGAAAAGACATTTCTAAGATCTCCAAGTCCATCACTGAGGCAACCCCCAAGACACATCTTACCCTTATAGCCGCTATCTCAGCACACTTCGAGACCATGGCGAAACAAGACCACGAACGCTTTGTTTTTCGTCAGGCACGCCAACAAGCCGATGAATCCATTGACACGTTCCATGCTCACCTCAAAGACCTAGCAAGCACATGTGGGTTTCATGATGAAACGGAAGAGATACGAGGGCAAATAATCCAAGGGTGTGCCTCTGCCAAGTTCCAAGAGAGAATACTGGAAGAGTCCGGAAAACCGCTGGCGGGCATTCTGACGCTTGGTCGGACTAAGGAGCTGTCACGAGCCAGAGCTGCCCACATGGAGGCAGCTCTACAAGTCCCAGTGAAGACGGAACCAGTCAGTGCTGTCGTGACATGTCCCATGACCAAACTAAGCTGAAAGGACAACATGAACACACGGATGTGCGGACACTGCGGAGGAAACCCTCACGGTCCGGCGGAATGCCCAGCTTCCGGGAAGAGATGCACGGGATGCAGTAAGCCGAACCACTTCGTACGAGTATGCCGATCCCGAAGGAGTCGGGGCCCACGGCCCACAGTAAACATGATCCCCGACGTCAGGAGCAGAAACAATGACATGGATGATGATGAAGCCGAAGAGCATACCGTCCACTCGGTATTCACCATAGGCAGGGCTGCCCAATCCTCGCAACGACTCCCGCAGTGCCAAGTGCGAGTTGGAGAACAAGACACCACCACTGTTGTTGACACTGGAGCGACCATTAATGTCATGTCAGCTGAAGCATATGAGAATCTGAAACAAGCTCCGCCCCTGAATGCTGCCACCATCAAAGTATTTGCGTATGGCCAAGCTCAGCCACTGGTAAAATGTAAAAAAAATGTAAATTCGTACTTGTAAAGCGCACTGCTGCCCCAGCTATGGGGCGTCCTGGCGCTATACGCATACCGCTGTGGAACCCTTCCTGGCTATTCCCTGTGAAATGTCCACTCCTGGGCACCCCCAAGGTGAAGCCAGGCATCCCAGCGCTGGTGGGGCCATTGTGGAGATTAAGCAAGCTATTGCCCAGAGTTGCAGAGTGGGACCCATGATTAGAATAAGCACCGAGGCGAGAATTATCAGGTCTGAGGAAATTGAGCCCAAGATCCGCCGAGGCGGGAATTGAACCCTGGTCCCGGGCCAGATCTCAGCATCAGGGTCTGCCGCTCTAACCATTGAGCCACACTTCTCCACTAATGCGAGGAAAATTGAAAACCACTCCCTCGTATGGTTCCAGCTCCATAGTGTCACAGATCTACGTTGCGGAGGAAGGGCATGGCATGCTGTTGGGATGTAGAGCAGCGGAAGACTTGTGGATCGTCAAGTTCGCTTTTGGGATCCACCTGGAGACCATCCAGCATATTCTGGCAGAGTTCAAGGCGGTCTTTGAGGGCATTGGATGACTGAAGGGGAAGGAAATACATCTGCACATAGACCCCACCGTGCAGCCCGTAGCCTTGCAACACCTGCGCATTGCTTTTCATCTGAGACCCTTGGTCGAAAAGGAGTTGGCCAAGCTGGAGGCTGCCGGAATCATCGAGAAGGTGACGGGACCAAGCCCGTGGGTCTCCCCCATCGTCGTCACCCGGAAGCCGAAGCAGCCCGGAGAAGTAAGGATCTGTGTAGATAAGCGGCTTCCCAACACCGCCATAAAAAGAGAACGACACCTCACTCCTATGATAGATGACCTCATAGGGGAATTGAGTGGAGCCTGCTGGTTCTCAAAACTCGATCTCTGATCAGGATACCTGGTGCTCGATGAAGAGTCGAGATACACCATGACTTTTCCACCAATGTGGGCCTGAGGAGGTACACTCGTCTGAGCTTTGGTGTGTCAAGCGCGGCCTAGGTATTTCAAAACACCATTCAAGAACTGCTGAGGGGCCTCGACGGAGTCAGTGACGACATTCTCATCCATGCGAAAACCATCGCCGAGCACAACACCCGGCTGACCAAAGTGCTCCAGAGGATTCAAGAAGCAGGGCTCACCCTTCACCGCAACAAATGCGAATTCCTCAAACAGAAACTCCAGTTCTTTGGGTATGTCTTCTCGGCATCAGGTGTGACACCAGACCCAGGACAAGGTGAGAGACATAAAGGGGGTGCCTGCTTCTGCCATCATGACGGAAGTAAGAAGCTTTCTGGGGATGGTCAACTATTGTGGCCGGTTCATCAGAGACCTCACAACCCTCACCCAGCCATTGAGAGAGCTCACCAAAGGATTAGTCCCCTGGTCCTGGGGCCCAGAGCAGGAGACGGCATTTCAGGCGATCAAAGATGCCCTTTCCTCCAACACTACTTTGGTCTACTTTGACCCACGAAAAAACACCATGATTGCCATTGACGCTGGCCCGAAAGGACTGGGTGCGGTCCTACTCCAGAGAGGCCAGGTAGAAGAAGACTGGGCTCCGGTGGTGTTTGCCAGTCGCTCCCTAACCGACACGCAGCAGAGGTATTCTCAGATCGAGAAGGAGGCCATCACCATCCATTGGGGTTGTCGCCACTTCCACTTATATGTATATGGCCACCCCTTTGTTGTGGCGACCAACCACAAGCCTCTTCTTCCACTGTTTGCCGGCACTGCCACGAAACCCCCTCCAAGAATTGAAAAGTGGATGCTCCTGCTGCAGGAGTACAACTACCAGGTAGAATACCATCCAGGGTCCCACAATCCTGCAGACTACCTATCGCGTCTTCGTTGAGCAGCCACACCTGAGGAGGAGGCTGAAGCTGAGGACACTGAGGAAATTGTCCGCTACGTAACTGCTCGATCATGTCCCCTTCCGCTGTCCATGGAGGTCCTGGGGGAAGAAACCCAACGAGACGAGTGTCTCCAAAGGGCATTGAACATCCTGAAACACAACCAATGACAGAAAGCCAAGAAAGACTGGAGCGCTCTCACTTCAGAGGCACGACGGATAATGGAAAGTTTGTATCACGTACAACAGTAATTAAATGAAGACTCAACAGGGTGTCTTTTAAGAGGCCACTGCCTGGTCATCCCCACCGCGCTCACAGACCAAGTCATACAACTCGCCCATGCTGGACACCAGGGGATGGTGAAAACGAAATATCAACTGAGAACCAAGGTGTGGTTCCCACTGATGGATTAGAAGGTGGAAGAAGCAGTGAGATCCTGTGAGTGGTGCCAGGCCACTGGTGAGGCAGTCTAACAGCTCCAGTGATCACAGAGCCTGAACTGCGCCATCTGTGGTCATGTGTCAGCCTTGACTTTGGGAGTCCTGGATTTGAAGTACACATTTGTGTTAATTGATGACTACTCCAAATATCCCGAAGTAGAAGATATTCCATCATTGAGCGCTGGTGATGTGATCCCCAAGCTGGAAAAAGTGATGGCTACTCACGGGCTAATAAAGGAATTGAGAACGGACAATGGTCCTCCTTTCCAGGGCCAAGAACTAGCTAGCTACTTGTCCTCGCTCGGTATCACTCACAAGAAAGTCACGCCAAGGTGGCCCCAGGCCAATGGCGAGGCCGAGAGGTTTATGCGTACCTTAAATAAGGTAATTCGCATCGCACACGCGTGCCAGCAGTCTCTCAAACTGGCGATCTTCTCTTATCTCTGTGTCTACCGCCAAACCCCGCACTCCACAACTGGAAGAGCACCTGGGCATCTAGCTATGGGACGAGTGGTTGTGAACTCCATTCCTCATCATCCGCTATGGAAGCCAGATGGACTTGATGATCATCGGGTACAGGCCCGCCGTCAACATTGGAATGACCATGCAAGTCACCGACGGAGAGCCAGGCCATCGGACCTCAAAGAGGGGGATGTCGTGCTGACGCAGAATCGCAACACCAACAGCAAATTTCAACTGCCTTTTGAGCCAGAGCCCTGGATCATCACGCATCAGAAGGGTACTCATTTCACGGCACAGAGAGGTCGAGAGACTGTGACTCGAAATATATTCCTTTTCAAGAGGTTCCACTCACAGCGGGGACCGGTTGGGGGATTAGACTCCACTTCCCCTGCACTGGATGACACTTTAGAAATGATGAGTGGGACTATTCTGAAGAGGACCTCCCTGTGACTGCTCATCCTGAGGCTGGGCTTCCTGAAGCCCCCAGGGGGGCCACTCCTGTGGTGCCCGCGTCCAGTATCCCGGGGCGTCTTACCTGCACACGGTATAGTCTGTGAAGGAATCCTGAGCCATCCAGTAGACTGAAGGATCATTTCATGTAAGACGTTTCCATTTTTGTTATGTGATTGATCCTGCGCAGTTGATGTTTCTTATTGTGCTGATGTGGACTGGACTATGTTTTGCACTGTTTGCTCAGAATGTTTTCATGGTTCTGTGATGCATATGCACTGCATTCGTGAAATCTGTTTGGGGAGGAATGTAGTGTCGCCCCTGTGAGGTAACAGGTGCGACATGGGGTGCACCATTAATGTAAAGAACTGCACTGGAGTAGAGGTGGTCCCCCTTCATTTCCTGCAGTGTGGGGTATGCCTACTGACCCCGTGACCGAGGCATTAAACCTGACCCCGGCCGGATGTGACGGCAGTAGCGCGCATGGCCGGGCCAGAAGTATAATCACAAAAGCTGTGTCCGTGATTCTTTAAGCGGGGGAGTGCGCAGGAGTGGCCCTGCGCCTATTTAATAAGTTAGGAGCGTCGGACTCACCGTGTGAGTCACAACGCTACACTGCTGTCCAGTGTGGCGTTCTGGACTATTCTAGGTATACCCACTTGCTATAAGGGTGGCGTGAAAGTGCGAGTTATATAGTTTTTTTAGTACATTGATGAATTGTTAAACATTGTACTGACGTGCTGTACTCAAAAGTAGGCTGAAAGCACCACCATGTGGAGTCCTCTCATAAACAATTGCCAGTGATTAAAAATAAGTGCCAGTGCCAAGCACCGGCAAACACTGGCAGAAATTGAGCACTGATGTAAAGGGATTTTTGCATCAAAAGTTGAAGCGAGTGCACCACTGAAGCTGCATTACAAATTGTAAAACCTCTGATAACCTCTCCAAAGTGGCTGCAATGAGCAAGAATGACACAGCACCTCTAGGATGCCAGGCAAATCCAGGTCAAATAAAAATCAGGCAAAGTAGCATACATTAGCTATTTCGTGGAATCCTAGCGCCTTTGACATGACGGGTTTTTCGGGTTCAGCGCAGTGGTGATGTCGGTTTTATGTGCCTGGAGAGCATAAAGTGAATTAAACTAGCCCAATAATTCTCTGAGGTAGAACTTTTTTCAGATAGTACAGCTTAAAAACAGTGAGCAAGGGGGTTCCCTCTTTCTGAGCTTTGTTGTCTCAAAGCAAAGCACTAACCCAAATTCATCAGGTTGAATGAATTCACTTTACATCCTGCAGGGGCATGCAACAGGTGCTCAGCTCAGAGTTGTGCCAGAAAAGACCATCATGATATGGCCTCTAGTGCCAACTATAAAACAGGTGCAAACAATTGTCAAGAGAAATATTGCATTGTATTTCAAGGTGTAGCATGTAATTTTCATGAAATCACACCTTACCACCATGGTTATCTGTGATTTGTACTAAAGTGTGTGGCTCAAGTGCAAAACTTGGTCGAGACACCATTCACTAGCAATTGAACACTGCTAAAATTGTACATCACATGCAAAATCACCATTTTTCAGTGCAAGCGCCTGATGCTTGCTATGTAACACATTGCCCATTTTGTTCTGTTCGTCCAGGGCTACTCTGTAGGTCTTAACATAGTGCTGCACTGCACATGTTTTTTGTAAATTTGAGCTAATACGCTTTTCTGTGTTATAAATATTTTTTAGCACTGCCTCTCTATCTCGTGGCAACTACCTTAAGTGACAAGATGTATGCGTCTTTGAAGGATCAGCAATTGTAGACAGACTTGGCTAATTTGTTTTGTCTGTGTAAAAGATAAACTAAAAACAATTTAGAGAAGTGACCATCATGTCAACTGTTTGCTAGCCTATGGATTGTTTTTACATGATAAGTGGTGCATGACTATCTCTCTGAGATAAATGCTTAGGAGTCAGCAGCATAGAATGACTTATAGACACAGAGAAGAATCCTTAGTAATCAGAGACAATAAAATGTTGCTTTTAGCAGAAGCTATCAAACCATAAACAAGAAAAAATAGGCAGTCCACAACTTCTGAGACTACACTCCACCACAACTCTGCCCAGCAGGTAAGATGTATTACACAAAATATTCACTTTAAAATTGTTGTAAGTGTAAGAAAATAAGTAAGTGCCATTCAAGGATGTGACCAGGTAAACTTAAAAGCAAGCACCGCCTTGACTGCTTTCTTGGGATGAGATAGTGTTTTAGGCTCTGAAAACCAGTGGTAAATGACTATATCTTCCATGCATACTGTATTGTATTTGCCTACTGCCACATGACTGGGAAAAAAGGCCTCACAATAAATGTCTGACTTTATGCCCTTATCGGTAGACATTGAGTATGATTAGAAACAGGCGGAATTCAACTAATGAGTGCACTAAAAATAAATTCAACAGGACCCCAAGAATGCCACTGTGCTGGGCAAACAGCACCACCATCACCAATCAATGTGGTCATGCATTCCTAACTTAAAAGTGTGCCTTTACCACCTTAACAAAATATTAAAAGGTAATCAAGGCCTCTGACATAGTTACTTTTTCATGGGTATTTGGACAAAATATCAAGTACTTAATATATTAGTACCAGTATTTCACTGCAACAGTATTGTGATTTGGAAAATATCATAAGCAAGAATGTCGCAGGTAACTATATCTTTTTTAGTGTTTAGTTGTTTTAAATATCTTTTTTAAAACTATTTTTGTAATTAATATAATTTTTTATGTTGTAATATTAGTGTATGTTTCAGTGCCTGTTTGGTGTTGTAGTGTTTTCTTTGTTGCAGCTTTTTAAGTGAAATATTTTTGTTAAATGTTTAATGTTTTAGAAAAAATGTTTTTCATTTCTTTATCGAATTTTATATTTTCATCTGTACTTTTTAGTAGCGGGATAAAGGTTTGTAGGAGAAAATTATGGGGAATGTTTTAAATATACATATATTGAGCTTTGAATTTTTAAAATCATTTTTATTCAATTTACTAATTAAGTATAAAATCTATATCTTTTAAAATTACATTTTTATTGCATTTTTAGTTTTTTATTATTTTATCAAGATGATTTTTTTACATTATAATTTTCTGTATATATTCTACACTGTGTTTGGGTATTAGGGTACTACATAAGTATATTCAAAGCATTTGTTGGTTTTTATTTTAAATATAATGTTTTTAAATTAATTTTATGATGTTTAAAAATAATTTAACGTAGATACATATTTTAATATGATAAGAAATTAGAAATAACATTTTTATTAACTATTTTGACATATATTTATGTGTTTTTCCATCAAATTATTGACATTAAAATGATTATACATTTTATTTTGTATTCTATAAGAAATTGTGAATCAATGTATTTTTCAAAATACATATATTTGTTTTATTTTAATTTATTTAGTGTGTATTGTCTAATTATAATATTTAGAGATATTTTGTGTACTTTTTATTTTTAATAGCATGTGTAATAGTATGTGAGATATTTGTAAGTTTTTTATAATTCTATACATTTCATTAATTTAGGAGTTTAATAATAAATCTGATGACTGCAGTAGGGTCAATGATTTAGAATATGGAATTTCTAAACCCTTCCTCAAAGTGGTTTAGATTGGAGTGTGAATATAAAATTTTGACCTATTCAGTGTGCTTCATAGTCTCCAAAATTGTTTAGATTGGAGTGGGAATAGCAATTTTGATCCCTTCATGTCCAACACATTCTCCAAAGTGGTTTCGATGGGAGAGTTAATTGAATATTTGAAAGCTTCAGTGTCCAAAACCTTCACCAAAGTGGTTTAGAAGGGAGTGGGAATAATAAATTTGACCCCTTCAGTGTCAAACACCTTTTCCAAACTAAATTGCATTGGAGTGAGAATAGTAGTTTTAACCCCTTCAGTGTCCAACACATTCTCTAAAGTGGTTTTGATTGGAGTGGAAATAGTAAACCTGACCCATTCAGTATCCAATACATTCCTAAAAGTGGTTCAGATTGGCGTGGGAATAATCATTTTGATCCCTTTAGTGTCCCTCACAATCCCCAAAGTTGTTTAAATTGGAATGGGAATAGTAATGTGATACTGTCAGTGTCCAACCCATTCCTGAAGGCGATTTAGATTGAAGTGGGAATAGTAACGCCTTCCCCAAAAAAGTTCAGATTAGAGTCAGATTAATCATTTTGATCCCTTTAGGTGTCCACCACATTTCCCCAAAGTGGTTAGGGGTAGTAGTTAGTCAGTCCTTATTTTAATATGTCTTAGTAGTTAATAGTAGGTATCACTTTGCTTTTTGGGAAGCAAAGCATAAATTAGGGATATTTTACTGTTATGATATTCATCATGTATGGTTTATATCTGTGTGAATGATGTAGGGCATGATTTAAACATGTCATCCATCTATTTATATCTGTGTGAATGATGTAGGGCATGATTTAAAAATGCCATCCATCATCCACATTTGGATTTGGCTTAGTCTTAGGAGGTTGTTTTCTGTTGTATATATTATTATTCTCCTGTCATTACTTTTGTCGTATAGGAGGAAGGGTTCTTCAGTATGTGTAATGGTTAGATTGTCAGGAATGTCTATGCCTTGATAATTCTGGGGGCAGCAGGGAATTCTCTTGTGAATTGTTTGGTTCTTGCTAATAATCTTTTTAAATAGGAGATTCCTGTCATTTGTCCTGTGATATGCTCAGGAACGTTAAGGAGTATATTTTTGAAATTCTTGCTTTGGGCTCGTGGGAACTAGTGCTTGCGTCTTTCAGGTTTTGAAAGAAGTCTTACTTCTATCTCTCTGATATTTGGGGGAGAGTTGTGCTTCCTAACATTGATTACATAATTTCTAGTTGTAGCCCTCCCATAACAAGCACAAGCATAATACTTTGAACATTTCTAATGTTTATTCTCGGTGCTAGTGTCTCCTGGCTGTATGTATAACGCATGTGTGATAATGTTGTGCCTTTCTGGGAGGTGATGCATGTGGCTATTTCTTACAGTGTATCTGCAATTGTTAAAAATATATATTTACTACTCTATGTTAAATTGTTTGTAATTTACAGTTAACAGTTTTAAATGCATTTTCACTGTTTACATTTTAAACTCACGTCTGCTGCCCTTTAATGTGCTGGTTTTTTACTTCTCTGCTATGTTCTGTCGAAATGTGGGTTAGGTGGTGCTTTTTTCTCTGTTGCACAGAGACAGTTTGTTTTAGATTTAAGTATAAAGGAGTAGCTACACGCGTTTTAGGGGTGTTTGGTTGGTAAATTGTTTTTTTAACATTTTGGGATTTCAGTTATTTAATATTTAATTTTATTTACATACTTTTTCATTCAATTTGTCAACTTTGTTGTTTTAGAACCTGGTGTTTGGGTGAGCAGGCCGGTGTCCATCTTTTTAATCTTTTAGAGGTTTATTTAAGGTTAGTCTCTTGGCAAATAGTTTGGTTTTATTTATAGTTTTTTTTTAACTTACTTTTCTAAGTAGATTTTATGCAGTTAGCTCCTGAAATTTCAATGTAGAATCTGGCAGAGAACCAGTTTCCTCTAGGTGCAGCATTCTTGTTGCATGAGTTAGATTATTTTCCTGCTCCTTTTTATAGCGTTTATTTAATGTGTTTAAGAGTTCTAGAGGTTGCTTTGCTTTAGATTTTATTTTATTGGTAACTTTGTGTTTAGCTTGAATTTGCTTGGCAGCTTGTTCCTTATTATGTGGACGCTACTCAAGAATTTTTAATTGTAAAATATATATCTGTATGTCCTAAGAATATTTATTTTAAGTGTATACATCAATATAACATTTTAGTCAATGTTTTGTGCATATATTTTAATTTATTAGTTTTATATTATTTTTCTGTTTAATTATTTAAAATCCTTGTATATGTAGTTGAGTTGTTTAGCCTGTAAATATGGTTTAAATATTTTGTAATATTTTATTTTATGAGTAATACCCTTTCTCCTATCCATATTGATTTCTTGAATGCTTCCTTATTCTGTTCCACGGTCCAGAAAGGCCTGGAAACATGCCTTAGTATTACTGCTACTTAAAAAACCTAACTTAGAGGCATCAAACTGGGTCAACTATCGTACTTTCTCTTTTCTGCCTCTCTGTGCCAAGATTCTTCAAAAGTACATCAATGTCCAGCTGTCTGAATATTTGGAGTTCCACAAAGTGCTGCACTCCTCTCAATTTGGATTTTGACTGGAACACAGCACTGAATCCACGATGTTAGGTGTAACTGAACATGTGAGGCAGGAGCTGTATAGAGGATGTACCGTAGCCCTCATTCTTTTGGATTTAAGTGCAGCATTTGACACTGTCTCCCACTGGGTGCTTCTCAAAGAACAAGCAGGCGTTGGCATTCAAGGCACTGCTCTCACCTGATTTCAATCTTTCCTGATTTCAATCTTTTTATTTCTAAACCCTATGGATCCTCTGTTCGCAGGTTACCACACGGAGTCCTTCAAGGCTCATCAAAGAGTCTGAAGTTGTGTAACATATATGTCCACTCTTTGGTGGATGTGGTGGGAAATCATGGGTTGCCTCTTTACTTCTGTGTGGATGACACTCAAATTGTCATATCTTTCTCTTCATTGGACAGCAGTGCCTCATCCAACATGGCCCATTGCCTCAGAACGCGACTAATTGGATGCAGCTCAACTGTCCGAAACTAAAAGGAAGTAAGTCGGAAATACTGGTCTTGGGTTACCAGCCCCAGGTGTGGGCCCTCACTGTTGGCCTGAGGAATTAGCTACAGTTCAGACCCTCTAGGCAGGAGGTCAAGGATATGGGTTTTTGGTTGGACGATAAACTGACTATGGATCCCTGTTCGACCTGGCCCTTTTTGTAGGGTTATCACAAAATATTTTGCCTTCCTCCTGTATTTTTTCTGACCTGTTTGTATTGGCTTTATAACTCTGGGCACTTTACCATTGCTGATTAGTGCTAAAGTGCATCTGCTCTCTCCTGTAAACTTGGTATGATTGGTCTACACTTGTAAGTCCCTTATATAGTGGTATCCTATATACCCAGGGCCTGTGAATTAAAAACTACTAGTGGGCCTGCAGCGCTGCTTGTGCCACCCACAGCAGTAGCCTTTGAAACCTGTCTCTGGCCTCTGCCACTGAAGGGCCTGCATGCACAGTTTACTACCACAGTGACTTGGCATTTTAAGTTAATTGCCAAGGCTGGAACTCCACTTTTACTACATACAGGTCCCTCCTAGGGCAGGCCCTAGGTAGCCCTATGGGCAGGGTGCCGTGTGCGTAAAAGGGAAGGACATGTTCCTTTGTTCTGTGGCATGTCCTGGAAGTGACACACAGCCTATCTGGTTTCTCACTGCTGTGTGGCTGCCCCTCTCATAGGTTTGCTTTGGGAATTCCCTGATATGTGCTTCAGTGGTAATTTCTGATATGAAAGGAGTAGGGTTTCCATGTTTGTTATGCTTAGAATAGTGGTGATAAATCCTGCTTATTGGTGAAAGCAGATTTTGTATTACACATTATTATGAAGCTGGACACTAGAGGAAGCTCCCTGCTCTTATAGCTTCTCCCCATACCTTGTGGGTTACAAGGCTTACAAACCATTGACATTAATATTTAAACATGCTGTTTTATCTGTCAAAGGTGGTTATTGTAACTGGTCACACTACAGGTTTGACACTGTGTTAGTCAGGCTACAATGGTAGGTCCGAAGCTCTGGGTTCCTTTGTCATATTAGTGGATGGCACAATAATTGCTGCAGTCCATAGGTGACATTTAACGTTTCATGCCATGGGTGTGTTTCCATACCATGTACTATGGGCATATAACTTAAATAAACTAGTCAAGGATTAGCCAATTTCTACATGCTTTAGGGATCAGAGCACATACACTGGGCATGGGAGAGCAGTGACCCAGTGTGTAAAGTGTAAAAAAACAGCAACAAATTTCAGTAAAAATGGTGATGACCATGCACAAAGGGGCATTTGCTCACCATGATCCAGAGAAGTCTGATTCATGTTCCACCCTCCTAATTTCCAAGTCTGTATTTTTACATATTTCCACTCTGATGGGACTTCAAAGTGTCCCATTGTACAGCTTGCTTTCAAAGTTCTTGTGAACCCAGGACTGTGAACTACATGTTATTGTTCTTCCACACTGTGGAACACAATTTGTTTTTATGTATGATGTACGTGAGGATGTTTGTTTTGCATATTTTCTGTTGTTGCACAATGTTCTATTTTCTTGCCTCAATAGTACACACTTAGGCTGCCAGCTCTCAGACAGCCTTATGAGTCATGCAAAACACACACTGCACAAAACTATGCTCAGCAATCCTTTCATCTTGTAATGAGTACTGTGAACACACCTGACTGCTCCTGTGTTCCACCAGACTCCGCTCTACCAGTGGTGCCCTCAGTATCAGAGAGATCCAGGAATACATTCACCTTCTTACGCCAAGGCTTCATATGTAGCTATGGTGTGGACCCACCTCCTGCCGCATGCAACTCTATCATGTATCTTGATACAATATTGCGTGCCCTCCCCTTCAAGTTCAAAACATTGTTAATTGTAATTAAATTTTTTAAGGCTTAGTTTAGCATCTGAAATTTTTTATTTACTTTTTCTGCTGGGAGCCATAGGGCAATGTTGATGTATATGAAGTGGATGACTGCCTATATTGAGGTGAATGGCGCTTGACCTGGCTGATGATATTTTAGCAATGTGCTGTTCGCAAAATGAACACTTTCTTTTGCCTGTGTCTGTTCCTCTATACTGTGGATTGGAGCAGGGCTGTAATCCAAATAAGTGGATTTACTAAAACCATGGTTCCTTCACTTGTTTTAGATCCTGTGAGGTTCTCTAGCTAAAAAAATATGCAGGATGAAAGTATTCCCCCTGGAACCTAATTGGTGCCATGACTCAGAATAAGGAGGTGATTTTGATGTAGGACAGATCTGAGTCTGTCCGACTTCGAATGGGTACTGGGCCCGAGTGACCTCCTGTCGGCGGTCCCAACCAAGGAATTAGGATGCGACCGAACACCGTTCGGTCGCAGTCCTATTCTTTACAATGGAGCATGCATTCCGACTGGAATGCATGATCTCACTGTAAAGAGAAGAGGTGCAGTTCATCCCTGCACCCCATGGCAGGCACCTCGAGATGCCTGCCACGGCGTGCAGGGATCAACAGGAGTGGCACCATAGGTGCCCAGTCGGCTGCCATCCGGAGGCCTTGCACTCATGGGGGCCCTGCTGGGGGCCCCCAAAGTTGACTTCCAACAGCCTTTCTGTGTTGGAAAGGCTGGCACAGAAAGGCTGTCAGACTCCGACATTGTAATCCCTCAGGCGGAAAGAGCCGCCTGAAGGAAGTGGCCCAATTTGGGTCACCCGGGTCACTCACGACCACCTCTCAGCCTTCCATACCAAATGAAGAGGCGGTCAGACAATAGAGAATACAAACCAATATGTGTTTATTCAGGTACACTCAGAGTGGAGCCCAGTCTGCTCAGTTGCTAGGAGTGCTGCAGAGGGACTGACATCAGCAGGCACAGAGATACATTATGTACATCTCAGAACCAATGAAGGCACGCCCACAATGGAATTTTCCAAGCAGAGGCAGCTAAACAATGAAGTACAGAGAATAAGTTTCGATTCTGAGGCCGGGCACACACTATCTACTACTCAAGGTCGCTCTGCCCTTGCCCGCCACTAGACAAGTGGGAGAAGGCCTCTATCTAGCGGGAAAGGTATGCGCTAATAAGGACTGTGTATTCATTAGTGAAGCAAAACACAACCTTTGAGAAACGCAACTCAGCAGAGGCCTTTTCTCAGAAATAGCAAAGGATTAGTTTCGATCATGATTCAAAATGGCGCCTAAATAGAAAATGGTGCTGCGAATGCTAACTTACATATGATAATACATAAACAAAATCATTTCTATTCTAACACGCCCGAGGGATTACTGGAGGCTTTCCGACTGGCAGACGGGCTCTCCGCTCCAAGCCCGTCGGAAGCCATTTGGAAATCCGGTTGGGATTCCTTTCCGACCAACCCCATCAAAATGGGTCAGTCAGAAAGGAATCCGAAAGTCGATTATGATGCCGTAGGAAAGCCTCCGACCGAGGTTTGGAGCCATTTCCTACGGCATCGTAAACGGCCCCTAAGTAGTATTATTATCACAGATCCAATCTGCATCAGCTGGCATGTCAGCTTATCCTGGATAACCTTATAGAAACATAGGGTAATATATACTATTTACTGGTCGCAAAATACTGGTCACAATTTGACACCGTATATTTGCAACCAGTTAAGATTTTTAAAAATTGATCTGTGTACTAATAGGTCGTAGTGGGTCAGAATCTGACCTACCTCATGCATATTAATGAGGTAGCTTGCAAATTGTGAGCCTCTGTGATTCGTTGTCATCACAGGAATGGTGGCCTGCTAGGGCGGACCACTGTCTACTCCAAACAATTTTTTTTAACATTCACAAAGAGGACCAGACCCCTTGGGGGACCCCTTCTCATTTAGGATTGAGTTACCACTACCTTTCAGTAATGGTTAAAATATTGTTTTACCAATGGATTTGGTTGCAAAGAATTAATACATACCATGAGGAATCAGTACTCGGAAGGGATGCCCTAAAAACAAACTTAGAAGCTATATAGCTGATCACCCTGGAATCACTTATAGGCCATATTAAAAGTATGAAAAGCATACTAACTTCACTGCATTGTCTGTTGCATCTTGAAGCCCAGTAATTAGATTTTTGCTGTGGTTGAACAGTGTTAATGCTAGTATACACACAGATTTGGCACCTGGTCACACCAACATTGGTTTCAACCATTTAAAGCCCCATCTTAAAGTGCACACAGACCCTATTCTTCTTATATACAACACCTCTTTATATATGAGACCGGACAGAGTTATGGCGAAACCTGTTCCCTCACAATCCTTATGCGACTCTCTCAACTCTTATTTTATTGAGAAAATTGCCACAATCAAGGCTAGCATCCCTATCCCTATCCCTTCCATGACCTCTCCTATCATATGCAAAAACCCGCTCCTACTTGACCAAATTCCTTTAATCTCAAGGGAAGAATTCCGTGCACTGCTTAAAAAAGTTAGCTCTGGTTCCCCTACTGACTGCTGTCCTCCTCATATTTTACGGGAAGCTTTCCTCATTTGCCCAGATCCACCCCTCTCATTCCTGAACAACTCTCTTAAATTAGGCATGGTCCCAGACACCTTTAAAAGCGCCGAAATTGTGCCGATTCTGAAGAAGCCCGGTTCTGACCCTCTGGTTAGGCAAAATTTTAGAAGCCCACGTGGCCAGCTGTCTCAGTTCATTTATTGAACACTCCCACTACTTTGACTCCCACCAGGCAGGATTTAGACCTGCACACTCAACGGAGTCAGTCATCCTTGCAGTTATGGATGAACTCAGAAGGGGGGCCGACAAAGGCCTCACCCAAGCTCTGGTATTCCTGGATCTGTCAGCTGCATTTGACACGGTCGATCATGGTCTCTTGATCGACCATGTCAGCAATGCCGGCATCCAGGGTCTGGCGTTGAAGTGGATTTCTTCTTTTCTTAGCAATCGATTCCAAGCAGTTCGCCTTGTCAATTTCTCCTCCAAAAAAATGAAACTGACCTGCGGGGTTCCTCAGGGTTCTTCCCTATCGCCCCTTCTTTTTAACCTATACTTATTACCTTTGGTTCGGTCTCTTCGTGAAAGAATGGTTGAAACTTTTAACTACGCTGATGACCTTCAGTTGGTGTTTGATATCAATTCCTCCATCTCTTCAGTGTCCAATTTCCAGTCCACAATGTGCTTCATCAGTGAATGGATGAATGACAACGAACTGAAACTGAACCCCGATAAAACAGAGTTGATTTTAACAGGAGGAACTGCGAATCCATGGAATCATAATTTCTGGCCACTGCTGCTGGGGAGCCCCCCAAGTCCAGTCAGCTCCGTTAAGAGCTTGGGGATTGTGATCAGCAATGATCTGTCCATGAAAGCCCAGATTGGCTTAGTGGTCTCTGCTTGCTTTTTCCATCTGCGCAGAATCCGGAAGATCAGTAGATTTTTGACCACTGAGGCCTTGACCCTGGCTATCCTTGCCTTGGTAATCTCCCGCATTGATTATGCTAACTCATTATATGTGGGTATCCCAGCATATCAATTACATAATTTGCAGCTGGTGCAAAATCAAGCGGCTAGGCTATTCTATCGCCAACCCAGACACCACCATGTTAGACCTTTGATGAAGAGTCTACACTGGCTTCCGGTGGCTAAATGCTGTGCCTTTAAACTGGGATGTACCAACTTTAAAGCCCTCGCCGGGAATGGCCCAGCCTTCATCTCCTCAAGGATCGAGCGCTATATCCCTTCTCGGGAATTACGGTCTTCCAACCTGAACTTGTTAATTACTCTCTCATTCAAACGTACAAAAACATGGGGGCCTCAGATTTGCGGTCCTGGCTCCGCAATTCTGGAATTCGCTCCCTGTGGAACTAAGGTCTATGACTCTCTATGCACAGTTCAGGAAACAGCTCAAGACTTGGCTATTTTCTCAGGCATATGAGTAAGCCTTCTGTCCCGTCGATGCCGCCTCCTCTTTGCTTACAGCGCCATGAAACCGCTTGGTGTACGCGTGCTTAATAAATATTTTTAACATAACATAACATGAGGCAGGAATTCTGCACACAGAATTTGACATGTGCCATACCTGAAGAATAAAAAATAAAGGGTAGCACAGTTACTAAGGATGGTTGCATAATAAAACACCTCAAGCAGAATCATCTCTAACCCTTTCTTGACACGAGAGGGTGGGCCACAAAACATAAAAGCATCATTGTTTTCTCCCTTTGATTCAACTCAATGAAGATACATATCTGAAAGATTGTGTAATTGAGTTATTTACAAGAATTTCATAATTCTTATCATGTAATCATGTAGTGAAGCTGTGGTTAGAACACCTGTGTTGTGGCTCCAAAGCCAGCATCGGGCACAAAGACCACCACGACCGCCAACATCTTACCACAGCCAGTTGGAAGAAGTCTGAATAGTGAATACTGGAAAATCCTGATTTTATACTCCATGAAGAGCTTGATGTTCTAGGCAAGACCAACATGTTGAAATCTATGAGCAAAAAGAAGAAGTATTCGTAGGTGGCGTGAAAGTTGAAGCATCGTTTCTCAAGTGTATTCCTTAAGTATCCACGTTGTCTTAACTGACCCTCGCATACATCTGTCCCCTTTTTTCTTTCCCAGACAGTTTCCGAGCCCAACCCACTCTACAACACTCAGTTATTTCTCGCACTTTCACCTATACCTCTCTCGCTGTCACACTACATTCCATACTCACGCTTTTCATATTATACACTACCTACATGACATTGCTTATTACCGTGCATGCCTTCTTTGCTTGCTCTGTAACTCCTCACCTTAGACTATTACATGTATGCTCAAGCCCCTATCTGGACATCATTGTTTGCTGCCCTTCATACAGGAAAGGTCAACCTGGTTGCAAGTCTTCATACTGTAAAGAGTTCTGTTGCATGGAGTCCACACAATTTAAAAAAACAAAATAAAAATGTTTTTCAAAAAATGTCATGATCTTTTGAACGTAGCAAATATGAATCACACGATGAATGGTGACCTGGGATGTGTTTTCATTGTTCTTCTATTTATTAGGTCTTGCCTAGGATGAAGCCAACGTAACAGAGGGGGTGGATCAACTGTTCTCAAAATCAGTAGATGCGTTTTCACATATCCTGAAATGAGTTGCGCAGATTGCACTTTGCTGAGGACATCACATGCCCATGCACCACCTCTTTTACTTTGGTGGTTCCGTATTGGATGAGGTCTCAAGCCAAACTATAGCAGTCCTGGTCTGTGGAGAGCTTGATTGGGAACAGAACCATGCCCCAGATTTACTAAGCTAAAATGCAGGCGCATGGACATCACAAAGTGGTGTTATTCAGCACTAAGTGGAATAAATGCGCCAATTAACGTTTGCATGTAAAGAAATGTTTATTTCGTGAAATTATAAGCGTCAGGGCCAAAGGGATTCTATTGCAGTTAGAACCACCCACAGCTCCTGGCACTGCTTGTAGTGTTGCCCCTGTGAGGTAAAAGGTGCGACATGGGGTGAACCATTAATGTAAAGAACTACAGCGGAGTTAAGGTGGTCCCCGCTTCGTTTCCTGCAGTATGGGGTACGCACACAGACCCCGTGACCGAGGCATTAATCCTGATGCCGGCCGGATGTGACGCAGTAGCGCGCACAGCCGGGCCAGAAGTATAATCACAAAAGCTGTGTCCGTGATTCTTTAAACGAGGCGCAGGAGTGGTCCTGTGCCTTTTAAATAATTTAGGAGCGTCAAACTCACCATGTGAGTCACAACGCTACATTGGTGACGAGAGTGGTCGCAGGACACCACCACGTCGGCTCCGTGGCGGCCGCAAGTGCGAGCCCTACGCATGCGGTGCTCATGCCACAGCGCAGCAAAACGGAGGCACAATCACTGTAGCACACAGAGTGCGGTGCACAAGAGAGCCGGAGGGGAAAGTGAAAGTCCGCACTGTCAGACGGACACGAACGCCGATGGTGGCACTAGCAAGGAGTTTTAGTGCCCTCCAGTGTTCAGGTGAGAGCTGGCACTGCATGTACTGCGCACCACTGTGACTCACAGCGCCCCTCCTGCATTTGAGAGGGTACTAGCACCAGCCACCTGCCCACTCCCCTGGCTAAGGAAGACTGTGGCTAAGGCAGGGTTTTCCATTGTAGCACAACAAGGGTGGGTCATTACTGAGTGCCATCCTTGCCCAGATCACACCCGGTTTGGCTCCCACCTGAGTCCCAGACCTCCCACGGACTGGAGATCACGCAGTCAGATGCTGGAGTGGGTGCAGCCTCATACAAAAACAAAAAAAAGAAAAAGAAAAACTACGTACCCGAGCAGCGCCCGGAGGAGTAATCATGGCCACCATACCGTCAATTGAGCCATTTCTAGTAGAGGGAGCCCCGTCAGCGCAAGCACCGAGATGGAAGGAATGGGTGGAGAGAATCCTTCTATTCTTCGAAGCCACCAAGATAGACAACGGTCAGAAGAGAGCCATGCTCCTACACCTGGGGGGAAAAGACATTTCTAAGATCTCCAAGTCCATCACTGAGGCAACCCCCAAGACACATCTTACCCTTATAGCCGCTCTCTCAGCACACTTCGAGACCATGGCGAAACAAGACCACGAACGCTTTGTTTTTCGTCAGGCACGCCAACAAGCCGATAAATCCATTGACGAGTTCCATGCTCGCCTCAAAGACCTAGCAAGCACCTGTGGGTTTCATGATGAAACAGAAGAGATACGAGGGCAAATCATCCAAGGGTGTGCCTCTGCCAAGTTCCGAGATGGAATACTGGAAGAGTCCGGAAAACCGCTGGCGGGCATTCTGACCCTTGGTCGGACTAAGGAGCTGTCATGAGCCAGAGCTGCCCACATGGAGGCAGCTCTACAAGTCCCAGTGAAGACGGAACCAGTCAGTGCTGTTGTGACACATCCCATGACCAAACTAAGCCGAAAGGACAACATGAACACACGGATGTGCGGACACTGCGGAGGAAACCCTCACGGTCCGGCGGAATGCCCAGCTTCCGGGAAGAGATGCATGGGATGCATTAAGCCGAACCGCTTCATACGAGTATGCAGATCCCGAAGGAGTCGGGGCCCACGGCCCACAGTAAACATGATCCCCGACGTCAGGAGCAGAAACAATGACATGGATGGTGATGAAGTCGAAGAGCATACCGTCCACTCGGTATTCACCATAGGCAGGGCTGCCCAATCCTCGCGACGACTCCCGCAGTGCCAAGTGCGAGTTGGAGAACAAGACACCACCACTGTTGTTGACACCGGAGCGACCATTAATGTCATGTCAGCCGAAGCATATGAGAATTTGAAACAAGCTCCGCCGCTGAATGCTGCCACCATCAAAGTATTAGCGTGTGGCCAAGCTCAGCCACTGGTAATGCGAGGAAAATTGAAAAACACTCTCTCGTATGGTTCCAGCTCCATAGTGTCACAGATCTACGTTGCAGAGGAAGGGCATGGCATGCTGTTGGGATGTAGAGCAGCGGAAGACTTGGGGATCGTCACGTTCGCTTTTGGGATCCACCAGGAGACCATCCAGCATATACTGGCAGAGTTCCAGGTGGTCTTTGAGGGCATTGGACGACTGAAGGGGAAGGAAATACATCTGCACATAGACCCCACCGTGCAGCCCGTAGCCATGTAACACCTGCGCATCGCTTTTCATCTGAGACCCTTGGTCGAAAAGGAGTTGGCCAAGCTGGAGGCTGCCGGAATCATCGAGAAGGTGACGGAACCAAGCCCGTGGGTCTCCCTACATCGTCGTCACCCGGAAGCCGAAGCAGCCCGGAGAAAAAATGATCTGTGTAGATATGCGGCTACCCAACGCCGCCATAAAAAGAGAACGACACCTCACTCCTATGATAGATGACCTCATAGGGGAATTGAGTGGAGCATGCTGGTTCTCAAAACTCAATCTCAGATCAGGATACCACCAACTGCTGCTCGATGAAGAGTTGAGATACACCATGACTTTTCCACCCATGTGGGCCTGAGGAGGGACACTCGTCTGAGCTTTGGTGTGTCAAGCGAGGCCTAGGTGTTTCAAAACACCATTCAAGAACTGCTGAGGGGCCTCGACGGAGTCATGAATGTCAGTGACGACATTCTTATCCATGCGAAAACCGTCGCCGAGCACAACACCCTGCTGACCAAAGTGCTCCAAAGGATTCAAGAAGCAGGGCTCACCCTTCACCGCAACAAATGCGAATTCCTCAAACAGTAACTCCAGTTCTTTGGGTAGGTCTTCTCGGCATCAGGTGTGACACCAGATCCAGGACAATGTGAGAGACATAAAGGGGGTGCCTGCTTCTGCCATCATGACGGAAGTGAGAAGCTTTCTGGGGATGGTCAACTATTGTGGCCGGTTCAACAGAGACTTCACCACCCTCACCCAGCCATTGAGAGAGCTCACCAAAGGGTCAGTCCCTTGGTCCTGGGGCCCAGAGCAGGAGACGGCGTTTCAGGCAATGAAAGATGCCCTTTCCTCCAACACTACTTTGGCCTACTTTGACCCACGAAAAAACACCATGATTGCCGTTGACGCTGCCCCGAAAGGACTGTGTGCGGTCCTACTCCAGAGAGGCCAGGTAGAAGAAGACTGGGCTCTGGTGGCGTTTGCCAGTCGCTCCCTAACCGACACGCAGCAGAGGTATTCTCAGATCGAGAAGGAGGCCATCGCCATCCATTGGGGTTGTCGTCACTTCCACTTATATGTATATGGCCACCCCTTTGCTTGTGGTGACCGACCACAAGCCTCTTCTTCCACTGTTTGCCGGCACTGCCACGACACCCCCCCCAAGAATTGTAAAGTGGATGCTCCTGCTGCAGGACTACAACTGCCAGGTAGAATACCATCCAGGGTCCCACAATCCTGCAGACTACCTATCGCGTCATCCCTGAGCAGCCACACCTGAGGAGGAGGCTGAAGCTGAGGACACTGAGGAATATGTCCGCTACGTAACTGCCCGATCAAGTCCCCTTCCGCTGTCCATGGAGTTCCTGGGGGAAGAAACCCGACGAGACGAGTGTCTCCAAAGGGCATTGAACATCCTGAAACACAACCAATGACAGAAAGCCAAGAAAGACTGGAGCGCTCTCACTTCAGAGGCACGACGGATAATGGAAAGTTTGTATCACTTTCAACAAGAATTAAATGAAGACTCAACAGGGTGTCTTTTAAGAGGCCACCGCCTGGTCATCCCCACCGCGCTCACAGACCGAGTCATACAACTCGCCCATGCTGGACACCAGGGGATGGTGAAAACGAAAAATCAACTGAGAACCAAGGTGTGGTTCCCTCTGATGGATGAGAAGGTGGAAGAAGCAGTGAGATCCTGTGAGTGGTGCCAGGCCACTGGTGAGGCCAGTCTACCAGCTCCAGTGATCACAGAGCCTGGACTGCGCCATCCGTGGTCATGTGTCAGCCTTGACTTTGGGAGTCCTGGATTTGAGGTACACATTCTTGTTAATTGATGACCACTCCAAATAACCCTAAGTAGAAGATATTCCGTCATTGAGCGCTGTTTATGTGATCCCCAAGCTGGAAAAAGTGATGGCTACTCACGGGCTAATAAAGGAATTGAGAACGGACAATGGTCCTCCTTTCCAGGGCCAAGAACTAGCTAGCTACTTGTCCTCGCTCGGTATCACTCACAAGAAAGTCACGCCAAGGTGGCCCCAGGCCAATGGCGAAGCCGAGAGGTTTATGCGTACCTAAATAAGGTAATTCGCATCGCACACGCGCGCCAGCAGTCTCTGAAACTGGCGATCTTCTCTTTTCTCCGTGTCTACCTCCAAACCCCGCACTCCACAACTGGAAGAGCACCTGGGCATCTAGCTATGGGACGAGTGGTTGTGAACTCCATTCCTCATCATCCGCTATGGAAGCCAGATGGACTTGATGATCGTCGGGTACAGGCCCGCCGTCAACATCGGAATGACCATGCAAGTCACCGACGGAGAGCCAGGCCATCGGACCTCAAAGTGGGGGATGTCGTGCTAACGCAGAATCGCAACACCAACAGCAAATTTCAACTGCCTTTTGAGCCAGAGCCCTGGATCATCACGCATCAGAAGGGTACTCATGTCACGGCACAGAGAGGTCGAGAGACTGTGACTCAAAATATATTCCTTTTCAAGAGGTTCCACTCACAGCGGGGACCGGTTGGGGGATTAGACTCCACGTCCCCTGCGCTGGATGACACTTAGAGAAATGATGAGTGGGACTATTCTGAAGAGGACTTCCCCATTTTTATTGCATTTTTATTTTTTTTATTTTATCAAGATGATTTTTTTTACATTCTAATTTTCTGTATATATTCTACACTGTGTTTGGATATTAGGGTACTACATAAGTATATTCAAAGCATTTGTTGGTTTTTATTTTAAATATAATGTTTTTAAATTAATTTTATAATGTTTAAAAATAATTTAACGTAGATACATATTTTAATATGATAAGAAATTAGAAATAACATATTTATTAACTATTTTGACATATATTTATGTGTTTTTCCACCAAATTATTGACATTAAAATTATTATACATTTTATTTTGTATTCTATAAGAAATTGTGAATCAATGTATTTTTTCAAAATACATATATTTGTTTTATTTTAATTTATTTAGTGTGTATTGTCTAATTATAATATTTAGAGATATTTTGTGTACTTTTTATTTTTAATAGCATGTGTAATAGTATGTGAGATATTTGTAAGTTTTTTATAATTCTATACATTTCATTAATTTAGGAGTTTGATAATAAATCTGATGACTGCAGTAGGGTCAATGATTTAGAATATGGAATTTCTAAACCCTTCCTCAAAGTGGTTTAGATTGGAGTGTGAATATAAAATTTTGACCTATTCAGTGTGCTTCATAGTCTCCAAAATTGTTTAGATTGGAGTGGGAATAGCAATTTTGATCCCTTCATGTCCAACACATTCTCCAAAGTGGTTTCGATGGCAGAGGTAATTGAATATTTGAAAGCTTCAGTGTCCAAAACCTTCACCAAAGTGGTTTAGAAGGGAGTGGGAATAATAAATCTGACCCCTTCAGTGTCAAACCCCTTTTCCAAACTGCATTGCGTTGGAGTGGGAATAGTAGTTTTAACCCCTTCAGTGTCCAACACATTCTCTAAAGTGGTTTTGATTGGAGTGGGAATAGTAAACCTGACCCATTCAGCATCCAATACATTCCTAAAAGTGGTTTAGATTGGCGTGGGAATAATCATTTTGATCCCTTTAGTGTCCCTCACAATCCCCAAAGTTGTTTATTGGAATGGGAATAGTAATGTGATACTGTCAGTGTCCAACCCATTGCTGAAGGCGATTTAGATTGGAGTGGGAATAGTAACGCCTTCCCCAAAATAGTTCAGATTAGAGTCAGATTAAACATTTTGATCCCTTTAGGTGTCCACCACATTTCCCCAAAGTGGTTAGGGGTAGTAGTTAGTCCTTATTTTAATATGTCTTAGTAGTTAATAATAGGTATCACTTTGCTTTTTGGGAAGCAAAGTATACATTAGGGATATTTTACTGTTATGATATTCATCATGTATGGTTTATATCTGTGTGAATGATGTAGGGCATGATTTAAACATGTCATCCATCTATTTATATCTGTGTGAATGATGGGGGCATGATTTAAAAATGCCATCCATCATCCACATTTGGATTTGGCTTAGTCTTAGGAGGTTGTTTTCTGTTGTATATATTATTATTCTCCTGTCATTACTTTTGTCGAATAGGAGGAAGGTTTCTTCAGTATGTGTAATGGGTAGATTGTCAGGAATGTCTATGCCTTGATAATTCTGGGGGCATCAGGGAATTCTCTTGTGAATTGTTTGGTTCTTGCTAATAATCTTTTTAAATAGGAGATTCCTGTAATTTGTCCTGTGATATGCTCAGGAACGTTAAGGAGTATATTTTTGAAATTCTTGCTTTGGGCTCGTAGGAACTAGTGCTTGCGTCTTTCAGGTCTTGAAAGAAGTCTTACTTCTATCTCTCTTATATTTGGGGGAGAGTTGTGCTTTCTAACATTGATTACATCATTTCTAGTTGTAGCCCTCCCATAACAAGCACAAGCATAATACTTTGTACATTTCTAATGTTTATTCTCGGTGCTAGTGCTCTCCTGGCTGTATGTATAACGCATGTGTGATAATGTTTTGGCATTCTGGGAGGTGATGCATGTGGCTATTTCTTACAGTGTATCTGCAAGTGTTAAAAATATATATTTACTACTCTATGTTAAAATGTTTGTAATTTACAGTTAACAGTTTTAAATGCATTCTCACTGTTTACATTTTAAACTCACGTCTGCTGCCCTTTAATGTGCTGGTTTTTTACTTCTCTGCTATGTTCTGTCGAAATGTGGGTTAGGTGGTGCTTTTTTCTCTGTTGCACAGAGAAAGTTTGTTTTAGATTTAAGTATAAAGGAGTAGCTACACTAGTTTTAGGGGTGTTTGGTTGGTAAATTGTTTTATTTAACATTTTGGGATTTCAGTTATTTAATATTTAATTTTATTTACATATTTTTTCAATCAATTTGTCAACTTTGTTGTTTTAGAACCTGGTGTTTGGGTGAGCAGGCCAGTGTCCATCTTTTTAATCTTTTAACAGCAACTAAGGTTTAGAGGTATAAAGATTTTTTTTTAGAGGTTTAGTTAAGGTTAGTCTCTTGGCAAATAGTTTGGTTTTATTTAAAGTTTTTTTTAACTTACTTTTCTAAGTAGATTTTATTTTATTGGTAACTTTGTGTTTAGCTTGAATTTGCTTGGCTTCTTGTTCCTTATTAAGTGGACGCTACTCAAGGATTTTTTAATTGTAAAATATATTTGTATGTCCTAAGAATATTTATTTTAAGTGTATACATCAATATAACATTTTAGTCAATGTTTTGTGCATATATTTTAATTTATTAGTTTTATATTATTTTTCTGTTTAATTATTTAAAATCCTTGTATATGTAGTTGAGTTGTTTAGCCTGTAAATATGGTTTAAATATTTTGTAATATTTTATTTTATGAGTAATAGCCTTTCTCCTATCCATATTGATTTCTTGAATGCTTCCTTATTCTGTTCCACGGTCCAGAAAGGCCTGGAAACATGCCTTAGTATTACTGCTACTTAAAAAACCTAACTTAGAGGCATCAAACTGGGTCAACTATCGTACTTTCTCTTTTCTGCCTCTCTGTGCCAAGATTCTTCAAAAGTACATCATTGTTCAGCTGTCTGAATATTTGGAGTTCCACAATGCGCTGCACTCCTCCCAATTTGGATTTTGACCAGAACACAGCACTGAATCCACGATGTTAGGTATAACTGAACATGTAAGGCAGGAGCTGTATAGAGGATGTACCGTAGCCCTCATTCTTTTGGATTTAAGTGCAGCATTTGACACTGTCTCCCACTGGGTGCTTCTCAAAGAACAAGCAGGCGTTGGCATTCAAGACACTGCTCTCACCTGATTTCAATCTTTCCTGGACGAGCACTCATTTCAGGTTATTTCTAAACCCTATGGATCCTCTGTTCGTAGGTTACCACACAGAGTACTTCAAGGCTCATCAAAGAGTCTGAAGTTGTGTAACATATATGTCTACTCTTTGGTGGATATAGTGGGAAATCATGGGTTGCCTCTTTACTCCTGTGTGGATGACACTCAAATTGTCATATCATTCTCTTTATTGGACAGCAGTGCCTCATCTAACATGGTATATTGCCTCAAGAATGCGACTAATTGGATGCAGCTCAACTGCCTGAAACTAAAAGGAAGTAAATTGGAAATACTGGTCTTGGGTTACCAGCCCCAGGTGTGGGGCCCTCACTGTTGGCCTGAGGAATTAGCTACAATTCAGACCCTCTAGACAGGAGGTCAAGGATATGGGTTTTTGGTTGGACGATAAACTGACTATGGATCACTGTTAGACCTGGCCCTTTTTGTAGGGTTTTCACAAAATATTTTGCCTTCCTCCTGTATTTTTTTTTGGACCTGTTTGTATTGGCTTTATAACTCTGGGCACTTTACCATTGCTGATTAGTGCTAAAGTGCATCTGCTCTCTCCTGTAAACTTGGTATGATTGGTCTACACTTGTAAGTCCCTTATATAGTGGTATCCTATATACCCAGGGCCTGTGAATTAAAAACTACTAGTGGGCCTGCAGCGCTGCTTGTGCCACCCACAGAAGTAGCCTTTGAAACCTGTCTCAGGCCTCTGCCACTGCAGGTCCTGCATGCACAGTTTACTACCACAGTGACTTGGCATTTAAAGTTAATTGCCAAGGCTGGAACTCCACTTTTACTACATACAGGTCACTCCTAGGGCAGGCCCTAGGTAGCCCTATGGGCAGGGTGCCGTGTGCGTAAAAGGTAGGACATGTGCCTTTGTTCTGTGGCATGTCCTGGTAGTGACAAACAGCCTATCTGGTTTCTCACTGCTGTGTGGCTGCCCCTATCATAGGTTTGCTTTGGGAATTCCCTGATATGTGCTTCAGTGGTAATTTCTGATATGAAAGGAGTAGGGTTTCCATGTTTGGTATGCTTAGAATAGTGGTGATAAATCTTGCTTATTGGTGAAAGCAGATTTTGTATTACTATTTTAGAAATGCCACCTTTAGAAGTAGGCATTTCTGTGTGCTTATGACTCTTTGTGCTTTGCAGCCGGACTCCAATTAACGTCTGGTTTAGATTGACAGGGGCCTGTTTTGTGTATTCATTCACTCTAGACAGTCACAAACGGAGCTGAGGTGTGCCCCGAATATACTGATGGGTCTTCCTGAGCTAGAGTGGTGGGAGGAGTTGTCACCTGCACCTGAATAGGACTGTGCCTGCCTTTCACAATGCTGTCTCTGCCCACCTATAGTGTGTCTACAGCCTGGAATGGGGATTGAATGGAGGTGCTGTGCACTTCTAAAGTTTGTATTGAAGTTACCTCCACATCAAAGACATTATGAGTATAAGTACAGGGACTTTAGACACTGCGTGGGATATGTAATCAGATACTGCTGGCTCTACATGCTGCACCTTGCAAAGGGACTATTGTGCTGCCAGGAGGAACCGCCATTTGGACTGTCTGCTGCCTGCTGTCTGCTGGGTTACAAGAGGAACTACTACTTTGCACTGCCTTATGGGCTGGCCTTCTGCCTGTTTCCCTGCTCGTGTGCGCCCAAGTGCTCTCCAGGGGCTTGTTTCCCCCACCCTGTTTTGCTGGAATCCCAGTGACCTAGAGGATTCCATTGCCTACTGCTGGTTTGTGGAGTGAGTGGTTAGCGCTACATTTTAGCCTTATCTCCTACCAGGAACTGGCGTGTGGTAGGCACTTCATTTAAAGAAGCAGCGCTGGGTGATCTACCCGATCGGCCTATGGATGCCGGAGTGCTGGGGTTATTCTAAAGAGAGGGCAAGTCTCTCTCCCGAATTGTGCCGCTCCCCAGTAAGGCGTGTTGCCTGGGTCACGTGGGAGTCACCGCCATTTTTCTGCAAGCGCAGCAGGAACAGCGCCCCGGGGGGCTCGACCGCCATGTGCACACCGACCTCCCAATCAAAATTACCATGGAACTTGTGATGGAAGACAAGGTGCGTTGGATCTATGTGATAACTGCTTTTATGTTGATAGGGTGATTCATGTGTTTTTCCTTCATAACTGCTGCATTGTGTGCCCTGATGTATGATGTATGTCATTTTATGCCTTACAATGACATGATAATGAGTATTATTTCAGAGTGCACATTATATGCACAGTGATGGTGTTATTTTTATGACGTGTACAACATATAAGTCTTCACTTTATTGCACTAACTGTGATGTTATGACAATTGCCTAGTTGGCAATGTGATTTATGGTTAATGTCCTGTTTGGTCTAAGTTTTATATACAATATTATACACAATATGTGAGATTTTTATATAACATTGTGTGGAGTCTCTTTGGTGGTGTATTTATCATGTCACTGGTGTTTGTGTGTGTGTGTTGCACAAACGCTTCACACATTGCCTCTGGAATGAGCCTGACAGCTCTGCCAAGCTGCCAAGGGGGTGAGCAGGGGTTATCTTGTGTGTGATAACCTTGACTTGAGTGGTAGGTTCTGCATGGCTTAGGTGCATACCCTAGCCAACCAGAAATACAATTTCTAACAGTCACCAAATCACTAAGGTAGCTGCATGCCTCAGACAGATACTATGACTCCTACCCATAAACCTATTTTGCAGGCCATCGTATATCCGGTTGTTACTAACTCCTGATTAAAGCAGTTCCAAATTGCTCAGAATGCTGCTGCACATTTACTTTGCCATATCCCTCGCTGCGCCACAGTTAAACACTCGACTTGCCCCCTGAAAAAAAAACATCAACCCAAAGGCTCTTTTAAGAACCGACCACGATGTCATTGGAGAGCTGTGTCTGTGCACTATTGTTCCCACAGGGCAGGGCTGGCCTGCTCTCTAGGCCCACACCCAGTCTGGAGGGGGGGGCAGGGGAGTTGGTCCGCATCCACCCTGCCTTGGAAGGCACTGTCCCGGGCTCAGAGTACTGCCTTTCTGGGGTGCCATCCGCCTTCTTGGAGCCCGGGCATGGGGGTCCAAGGGCGAGTTCAACCCAGTCCAGCACACACCCTCTCCCCACAGGGCACGCCATTCTGGAGCCCTGGACTGGGGACCCAAGGGGTGGGTAAAGCCCAGACCAGGGCCCCATGGGCCTGCCATTTCCCTTGACTATTAAATCCCCACAAAGTGGGGGCTTACAGAACTCAGGTGAGAGACAAAGGTTGCAGTTAGCCCCGCCGGCTGCCTGGCCGGCCATCTGTTCGCAGGATCACTCTGGGCCATCTGGTCGCTGTGCTGCATGACCAGATGGCTCAGTGAGCTGTGTGACCAGATGGCCCAGTGAGCTGTGCGACCAGATGGCCGGACGGGGGCAAAGCAAGGCTAACTCCAACTTTTGTTTCCCACCCAAGCTCTGTAAGCCCCCACTTCGTGGGGGCTTAATAGTCGAGGGAAATGGCGTTCCCATGCAGGCTCATGGGGAGAGGGTGTTGTATCATAAATTTTGTTGTGAACCCTCGTTACCATTTTTGGGTGCCACGAAGCACCCGTTTTTGTTTCTCCCCTTGGCTGGAGGTGGGCAAAAACAAATTATATAGAAATTATATACAATTTTTTATATATATATCATGTGATCAAGGCCGCTTGTACGGCCGAAACGCGTAATGGCAGAGGACTGGTAATAAAATGGAATATTTGCACTGAATGAGGTCTGCACTCGTTTTTCCGGAGGATTGTGGCGAGGAGAGGAATATATATATATATATATATATATATATATATATATATATATATCAAACAGAAGGATAGCCCCGATGAAAGGAAGCCAGCCGGTAGGTACATATTTCATCTTTTTATTTGGAACAACTTGCCAACAGGTAGCAGCGAAGAAAAAGCATCAGCATGCAAATCAAGCCAGACGCGTTTCGGGAATCTCTTTCCCTTCCTCAATGGCTTCAGAAACTGCTGATTGCAAGACAGCATTCTCCGCACTTTTTACCTTCCAGGGTCCTGCCCCAGTGGGTGTGGCCAACACGGCATTGTGGTTCCTGTAGTGCAAGAGAGTAATCTCAAGTGAGTCCGTCTTACAGGGCAATGTTAAAAATAAAATAAAAACCCATGTGGGTAGATGCAAAGTCCCGTATTGCACCCTGTCATGCTTTCCAGTTGTTACCAGTGAAAACTGCCTCCCACAATACGCTGACTCCACTTAGCGCCAACGTGGGCCCGCTCATGAGCGGTGGGCCTCCCTTCGCGGCTGGGCTCAGCCGCTCAACATCAAACAGAAGGATAGCCCCGATGAAAGGAAGCCAGCCGGCAGGTACGTATTTCATCTTTTTATTTGGAACAACTTGCCAACAGGTAGCAGCGTAGAAAAAGCATCAGCATGCAAATCCAGCCAGACGCGTTTCGGGAATCTCTTTCCCTTCCTCAATGGCTTCAGAAACTGCCGATTGCAAGACAGCATTCTCCGCACTTCTTAACTTCCAGGGTCCTGCCCCAGTGGGTGTGGCCAACACGGCATTGTGGTTCCTGTAGTGCAAGAGAGTAATCTCAAGTGAGTCCGTTTTACAGGGCAATGTTAAAAATAAAATAAAAACCCATGTGGGTAGATGCAAAGTCCCGAGTTGCACCCTGTCATGCTTTCCAGTTGTTACCAGTGAAAACTGCCTCCCACAATACGCTGACTCCACTTAGCGCCAACGTGGGTCCGCTCATGAGCGGTGGGCCTCCCTTCGCGGCTGGGCTCAGCCGCTCAACATCAAACAGAAGGATCGCCCCGATGAAAGGAAGCCAGGCGGCAGGTACGTATTTCATCTTTTTATTTGGAACAACTTGCCAACAGGTAGCAGCGTAGAAAAAGCATCAGCATGCAAATCCAGCCAGACGCGTTTCGGGAATCTCTTTCCCTTCCTCAATGGCTTCAGAAACTGCCGATTGCAAGACAGTATATATATATATAAAATTCATAAACAGACAGTCCCGACCCCAGGAAGGCCTATAATATCAGCAATCAACAGTGTGGGGGAAACTGTTTCACAATATGTTGATTATTTCCTTCAAGATTTTGTGAAACAATTGCCTAGTTATGTGAAGGATACTGGTGATTTTCTAAGGAAGCTCCACGGAATCACTTGGTCAGAGGATTTAATGTTCATTACTCTGGACATTGAATCCTTATACACAAGTATTGAACATTCTACGGGACTAAAAGCAATCAAATACTTTTTAGATTCAAGATCAATTGAATTTTACCAACATAATAAGATGCTTTTAAGTCTAATATCATGGTGTTTAAATAATAACTTTTTTCTATTTGGCAATGACGTTTTTTTACAGAGAAGAGGAGTGGCTATGGGGGCTTGCTTCTCCCCCAGCTACGCATGTTTACATGTTGGCTGGTGGGAGGAGCAGGTCCTCAAAAAGATGTTTGCCGCCGTTTTTAATTATCATGTTTTGCACTGGCTAAGATACATCGATGATGTTTTTATTGTGTGGCGAGGCAATGAATTGAGTGCATGTAACTTTATTGAACAGATCAATAACAATAACGTTAATCTCAAGTTCACTTCCAATATGAGTAGAAACTGCATTGAGTTCCTCGACGTGAAGGTCTATCAGAATCAAGGGGAAATTTTCACTACTCTGTTTAGGAAGGAGACGGCTGGCAATTTGACTCTCCATGCTGACAGTGCGCATCCTAGGCACTTGATTCATAATATTCCATATGGGGAATTTTTACGTCTTAAAAGGATTTGCAGTAGTAAAGAGGATTAGGAAAGATGCACTGAGGAGGCCTTGCAGAGATTCAGACAGAGGGGCTATAGTGAAAGTATCCTGAGAGGAGCATTAGATAAAACTAATGAACGAACAAGAGAATCACTACTCAGTGATACTGTGATAATATCTGAAGAGGATAGTGATATCCCCCGCTTAGTCACTACTTTCAGCAAACAAGAAAGAAAGATTAGGACCATCATTAAACGCAATTGGCCAATAGTTTTGACTGATGGAGTATTGTCACCCCGGTTGCCACTTCAACCTATTGTGACGTATAGGAAGGGTGTTTCTATGCGCACACAAATTGGAAAGTCCTGTCCTGAATTAATAGGGGCTAAAACGTGGTTACAACCCAAACCAGGTTTTACTAAGTGTTCTACGTGTAGAGCATGTAAATTTGGTAGAAATACTACTCACTATTTGTCACCTTTTAGCCCAGATAAAATTGCTATTCGGGGAACTTACACATGCAGGACGGAGTATGCTGTATATGTTCTGACATGCACCTGCGGACTGAGATATGTCGGCAGTACAAAGTTGCAGGTGCATGTCAGAATATTGCAGCATTTGCGGGCCATCGTGAACAATGATCCAGCTTATCCGGTGGCCCGCCATTTCAGACAAACGCATAATAATAATTTAAATTGTTTGAGTTACTTTGTAGTGGCAGCCATTCCCAAAACACGAAGAGGGGGTGATCGAGAAAAATCTCTCAGGCAATTGGAATCTAAATACATTTTGGAGCTAGACAGCAAATTTCCATATGGTTTGAACAATACTGAAGACCTGCATAATTTCTTATAGATATCAATTGGGACCATTTGTATATGTATATGATTAAGATTACTGCTGTTTTTTAGTATAGGTAATGGTATTGGGTTAAGAAAAATCTTTTTTTGTCAAATGTAATATGAATTCTGTATTTGTCTATAAAAAGAGGGTCAAAATAAATAATAATAAACAATGATATTGTTGATGGCAGCTGCTGAACCTTGTGTCCGGATTTGGTTCGGTCGTAATTGGAAATTCCGGTTACGATTGAACCAATTCGGCCAGGGCCCGAATAAGATTTATTTATATTTAGTGTGGTATTTTTTTATGATATATGTGACGTATTTTGCATTTGCACTTTAATATGGGCTATTTTGCACAGTAGGTAATATGTTGGTATACTTAGTATTTTGAATATTTCAATTGAAGGGCACTAGTGGGATTTATCCCATTTCCAATTTTAAAAAAAATGGATATTGTGCTCTATTGGGATAGGTGATAGAATTTTTTAGTATTTTTACTATGTTCATTGTATGTTGTGTCATGTGGTTTTGCACTTTAAAATGAAGGCGTTCTAACCTCACGAGTATGTGATCAAGGGCAAGTGTTGCCCGAAACGCGTAATCCGAGGAAACATTAAATAATTTTGCCTCAATATCCAGTGGTTCGTGGTTCCTTTTTGGCGGAAGCAAGCGAGTGTGTGGAGTCGAGAGAGGACCGTCTGGTGTTTTATATATATATATATATATATATATATACAAACACAATTGTACTCCCACCGGAAGAAGGCACGCACGCAAGGCTGTTGGTATACAGCTTCTTTTATTTTCCTCGGGTCTCCCTCGACCCCGCAAGTGAAGAGACGCGTTTCGGCTGCGCAGCAGCCTTTCTCAATCTGGCGAGCGCCATATACATTCAGGCATTTAAAGGCCATCCCCCTCATAGGCATAGAAGAAGTAATGAACATAAAAGAAAGTAGTTCCATGATGCAGTGTAACACTATATACATATCAAAATGCACAGAGACTATCATCACATTAAAGGCTATGGCTAATGAAGCATAATATAATTACGAACATACCCATGCAAACTGCAACCCAAATTGGTGCAAATTAAATGCGTAGTGCATAGATAGCCTGTATTGCCAATCATGATACCCTCAAGGCTATTAACAAGCACACGGAAAAACACATGTTGTCTGCCTATGGGTAGGGCTAGTATTAACAAACATATATATATATATATATATATATATATATATATATATATATATATATATATATATATTTAAATATATATTTTTTTTTCCCCAAAAAGAATTACATAAAGCCCTTCACAGTATCGGATCTGAAAATTCAGCGTCTCTGGTCCATTTTTAGCCTCCAGGCACCCGTTTAAAAAATGTCCCAAAAAAAAAAAAAGATAATTTACTAAATGTTTAGGTTCAAGGGGACAAAGTCGCTTTTTCTACCCAGGGCTATGGAGCTCTGATTCGGGTAAGATTGCAGAATTTACCTGCTTGCATTGACTTCCATTAGTTAAATGCATAAAGTTTAAATCATTATGTTATGTCTATAAAGCCATGCACCTGGCTGAGCCTACATGTATTCGCTCCCTGTTCTATCCTTACATACCTGAGTGGGTGCTTCGGTTAAGCAATTCCAATCTCGCCACTATTCCAAAAGTTAGACTAGCAAGACATGGAGGACAGTCTTTCTTGTATCTAGGGCCTAAGTTATGGAATTCCCTGCCCCTCTCTTTTCATCTCTGTAACTTGTAGGTAATGTTCAGGAAGATGCTTAAGACCTGGCTCTTCTAGTTGTTTTGAGCCTGCTCCTCTTCTCCGGTAGCACTGTAAAAGCCTGTTGGGGTAGTCATAAGCTTTACGAATAAGAATTTAATTGAACATTTATTTGGTTAGTCTAATATTATAGAAGCTTTTCCAACAGTAATTATTAGTTGAAAGTATTTTGTTTCATTTTCTTAAAATGTATTCAAACAATATTTTTGTAGTTGGTATTGTTGTTTTCAATTTTTTTTAGTTTTGTACATATTTAAAGTTATAACATTATTTTGTTATACGTTATTTTTGTATTTGATATTATGGTATTCTAGGTATTCTTAACTGCAATATTTTTGTATTTCTTGTTTGTGTGTAGGGCGAGGATATTTTGCAAACAGAGGGGCATATTAGCAAGACCCACGTTAAAATTATCGCCGTTTTAGCGGCGATAATGGGCTTGATAATATGCGTTATGGAATTCCAATAGAAGCCCAGGTTAGATGATGTCCTGCACATCTAACCTGGGCTTCTATTGGAATTCTATAACGCATATTAGCAAGCCCATTATCGCCGTTTTAGCGGCAGTTTCCTGCCGCTAAAACGGCGATAATTTTAACGTGGGTCTTGCTAATATGCCCCAATATTTTTTTGAGATATTGTGGTCAGTCGATATTTTGGTGGTCGGTATTGTGTCATATAACATTTCTGTGGTTTCTTACAGCAAATAGTCATGCATTGCGACCTCAGGGGCATATTAGCAAGGGCACTATCGCCGCTTTAGCGGCACTTTTTGCCGCTAAAGCGGCGATATTTTTATCGCCCTATCAGCAAACTGTCTCTAACAGCAGTTAGCGACAGTTTTCGAGCATTAGCGCCCGTTTTTTACCGCTTTGCATGTCAGCGATATTTATCGCTAATGACATGCAAAGTGGGCGTTCCTCACTAAAAATACACGCAGACAGTCGCAAACACAACTTCACACTATTAGCAAGGCCCGCGAAGCGATAAAAAAATGTGCGTTAACCCCGATTAGCGCTGGATTTTAACACCTGCTAGAAACCTGACTTAGCCATTATAGTCTATGGGAGGTGGATTCTACGGTTAAGTCCCCACCTGCCTATTAGCGAGTTTTTCCTTAGCGATAGGAATTTATCGCAAGGAATTCTCGTGCTAATGCTGGGAATCGCCGCCATCGCTGGATTTGTTTCGCATTGGAGATAAAACGTTGCTAATAACGCGTTATCTCCGCAAACGAATCCAGCGATAAAAAAAACGACGCTAACTGTGGTTTGCGTTAATTAACGCACGCTGTTGGTAATAGGCCCCCCAGTTCTTCTACTTGACCATAATGTTTGTGTTTTTGTGTGCCTGGGCACGTAGGGGCCCAGGCACATTACTTTTACAATAGTACAAAACATTACACGTCAGTATGCTTCAATAGGGGCAAATGGAATACTTTCTGAGCTGGTCCCAGAATGTTGAGACCAGGGCCGGACTGGCCGTAGCGGGCACCGGGCGTTTCCCCGGTGGGCCGCTAGGTTGGGGGCCGGTTTTGGGCCCCAGGGGGCCGTTTTTGTAACCGGGGGCCCGCAATATCGGCCCCCGGCGGTAACAAATCAGCCGAAACCGGGCCCAGGAACAAGCTCGGCCCTCCCCCCCAGGGGGGCCAGCCGAGCTGGTTGCCAGGGCCGGTTTCGGTTCCCAGTCCGGCCCTGGTTGAGACATAGCTTAGGGTTTTGAAAATCAATAGGTTATCTCTGTCTTACTGTACTGATACTTAAAATAACTTTAAAGCGCACATATGCTAGCTTCTAGTCCACTGCAGTGCTACAAGGAAAGTCAAAAACAAATGATGAAGCAGCAGGGTAAAAATGCATATGCTTTCTGATTGGTGGATGTTTGTTCTGAAATGGGTTTTTTCAGTTAAAATATTATAGGTTATTAGTGTTATTGATGAAAAATACTATTTTCATGCAAGAATTGAGTTAATGGTGGTATAAGGCAGTTAGAAAAATGTATTTTGCAAAAACCTAGTGCATCAGCTTAGCGGTTGAAAGGACGTGCAAGAATGTCCATTCAAACTAAAGGACGTAAGTGTGAATCGCTAGCTTGATTAAAAATGGATTAACTTCACAGTTCACATCATACTTTGACATCACCCAATGTTTTTTGTGTCACCCGCACATTATCAGTTTCATTTTGAGTGCTGTGCTGTGTCTAGAGGGAATGTTATGTAGTGTTAATTACATTACTGCCTGTATTTCTTCCATATTCACAGATTTGCTGGAAAACATGTAGACCACCATGCAGTAACGCTGTTTTCCACATGTTTTTTCTTTGCCATAGTCAACAACAAAATGCAGGTACTATTCGCTGCTAGATTTTCCATTGTTTAATGGGATATTAGTGTTTCAGTGACACAGTAAAATCACACCAAACTAGATGATTGATGTAGTAGCACAAATCTGTGTAGTAAAAAGTCTAGTAGTCATGTTTTGTTGGAAAGAGCTTGATATCAGAGTAATATCCAGCTCTGCTGGTGATGTTAAATGGAGCTACTGGTACACCTAAAAGTAGTATTAAATTGGTTATTCATTTTTACTGTATCAATATTTTTCTCTCTTTCTCTGTCTTTTCCTTCCCATCTCGCTGTCTACCTTGACTTTTGCATGTCTCTTCCTCAACCCTTCTAACCATTACTTTCAATCTCATATTTGTGAAAACTAAGGCCCTGATATCAAGTAGACCATGAAACTTGGATGCCTGTTTGTGAACCAGTGCCTCTTTTTGAGTGGTCCGCCTCACTTTTTTGGACGGACCCTTGCTGTTTTTTTTTTATTATTCTGCACACTGGAGCATTGCTGGCCAGTCCCCAGTGTGTGTGCTCTGACATGGATGTCATTTAGGGGTCGCCAGGGGTCGCCAGAGGTCGCAGATGTGACTGCCAGCTTGCCCCTTGCGACCCCTGGGACTGCCTTTGCGACCCCTGACCTCAGAGGGGGCAAAATCAGTGCCAGGAGCACAGGGGCAGCTGGTCATTAGAGACATCAATTGGGGCTCTACTTGCTGTGTTTTCTCTCAATTTTTTATTACATTAATAGTGAGTAACGAAACATTATTCACTATTAGTGTAATTAAAAATGGCCTACGATTAGTTGAAGAATGATATTTCCTGGCAGTTCAGGTAATTAAAAAAAATGCTTTGAAATGTATGTTGCGTGCAAGCTCGCGGGTGAGTGTGAGTTTACATAAGAGAGTGTGTGTGAGTGTGAATATGTGTGTATGTTTGAGCATGTGTGTGTGTGTGAATGAAATTGAAGGTCAAATGGCATGTGATGTCACTTCTGCTACCCCATGTATTTTGGTGAATTGACGTTCATGTGGTCTGACCTCTAAAACATGGTAAAATTGGCCTAACCCTTATTGGCCCAGTTAACTTGCTAGTACAGCTATAGTATATGGGTGCCAGAAATACATTAATGGCATGGAAAAATTAAACGTCACCTGTGTACTGCAGCACATGTAACATCTACTAGGCTCACAGAAAATAACCCCTTTTGAGAAGAAAGAACCCTACTTTTAAATATTCACTAAGTAAACCCTATGTAGGTCTTCTAGCCCAAACAGTAGGGTGCCTAGTGTTTAAAAGTAGTAAATAAAATAATTTAATGTTGGCATGTACCTACAGGGACCAGCCCTCTAAAGCTATGTTCACTCTGAAGGGCTGCAGCTGTCCTATAAGAAAAAGTGGAGTTCTGAATAAAATCATAGCCCTGCTACCTTCGGTTCGGGACCTGCTACCAGAATATTTCAAACACTATTTTTAATGTACATTACAATCCAATTGAGTGGTGAAGTTGGATTTGTAACAAATATTTAGGAAACTTGACTTTTAAAATGTCTCATTTTACCTACCTGAGTCTCCAGTGGGCTAATTAGCACGAGCCTGCTGGCAAATGGCCCTTCAGGTGCTTCCCCTTAATGAGATGTGAAAATCGCCCCAGAGCAGGAACAATGTCATAAACTGGAAAGGGGCCAGGGTGAAGCATGTCCATTCATTGTTAAGTGTGAGGGAAGACCATAGGAAGGGAAGACCTTTGTTTCATAGGCGAGTTGTGCATCATCTTAGTGGGAGGGGGAGCTGGTGTAGCTCAGCAGAAGGGGCTGCTAATTTACCTAAAAACACATGTCTGACTTTCCCACAAGCTCCCTTCAGGGGCAGAGGGCCTGTGCCATCTTTTATTTCCCTTAGAGTGCATAGAGTGGTGCAATGTGGGATAGGTTGCAGTAAGGCAAACAGGATGTGCTGAAAAGGGTTTGCTGTTAGTAACTTTTTTCTCATTGTTTAAGGAGTGTCCAGGAATTGACCCTACCCTCTAGCTAGTGGAACCTATAATAGGAATATGGCACGTCAGTCCGCATGCGTTTACAACGCATGCCATTAGAACGCAGTCGTTACAATGACCGCGTCGTTACATCGCATACCTTTACAACGCAAGCCGGAACAACCACTTGCTGTAGGGGCCGCTTGATGTTGGAATAGTATAATTTACTTTTCCAACTCCAGTCTGTGCAACAGTAGGGAAGGTGTTGGATTTTAAGTCCAACACCTTCTGCCCCCTAACGCAAGTCGTTGTTCCGATTTGCGCTGTAAAGGTATGCTATGTAACAACGTGGTCATTGTAACGACCGCGTTGTAATGGCATGCGTTGTCTGGCATGCGTGGTAAACGCTGTTTACCCTACAATAGTCGCTGTTGGACTTGGCTCTCTCTGCACCCCCATTCGCTTTTGCCTTTCCCCCTTCTGTTTTCTGAATTTTGTTGGCATAAGGACTCTGTGCACTTTACTACTCTTTTTTTTTGTACCCCTTCCTTGTCACGCACCTTGGTCACCCACGATCGTTCCCAATCGCGCTTTCCCAACCACGCTAGGAGTCTTGATGCTTTGTTGCTGACATCATATAAGCGATGCTGAGTTGGCAGGGCATATGCTCTCGCTTCATTTTCAGCCATAGCTCGTAAGTCAAGCTGACGCAACGCCAGTCTGTGGTGCAGGTCACTAGTGTCGTCACCTGACGCCTCTGCCTCAATCTGAGTTATCTCCTGCTCTATCAACCTGATTTGTATAGTGTCTTCCTTCTTTTTGGCTCCAATTAATGCCTGTGTTTGCCCTTCTCAACACCGTCTTGTAGGCCTCCCATAAAGTTATGTGTGAGTCTACTGTCCCCTCGTTTTCCCGAAAATATAGCTCTGAGGTCTCTCGGATTTTGTCTCTTAGTGCCGGATCTTGCAGGTGCCAGGGGCGATCCTCGGGAATGCTGCCCTGTCTAGGAGCAGGCCCCTAAGGGTCACACCCACCGGGGAGTGATCCGAGATGCCCCTTGCCATATGGCTTGGGTTTGCAAATTCTCCCACCCTATCATTCCGTGTGAGGAGGTGATCTAGCCTGGAGAAGGAACCATGATGCGCGGAGTAAACTGTATATTGCCGTGCAGACGGGTTATACACACGCCACAGATCTACCAGGCCTAGGGCCTCCAGGAAGCCCGGCATGTCGCGCTCTCCCTTCTGGCCCACTTGGGTGCTAGACCAGTCCAATTCCGGATTCACAACAGCGTTTATGTCTCCCACACCTAAAAGTGTGCCCAGAGGCAGTGCAACCAGGAATGAACTGACCTTTGGAAAGATAATGTTGTGTAGCCATGGGGGTATATAAATTGAACACAATACAATCGATCGCCCCTCCCATTTACCCGCCATTGCGGCACAGCACCCCGCCTCATCTACCCAGGTGCGAGACACAACCAGGGGCAACGTGTTACGAAGCAAGAGTCCCACTTCCGATGCCCCGGTCGAATACCCAGAATGGGCCATTAGTCTGTACCCAAAATGATCCAGAGCCTTGCATTTGCTCCCCTTCAGGTGGGATTCCTGTATTGGTACGACATCCGGGGAATGTCTCTTGAAATGTTGAAGGACCAGTGTGCGCTTGATCTTGTTCCCCAGCCCGTTTACATTCCAGGTCCACACCAGTATGTTAGCTAGGTCTCCCATAAATTCCGGTCGTCCCCCCTCCCTCGTGATAATTTTGCATCAACGTGCTGTACTGTCCCGCTGCAGTGGTCTTGGGCACACATACAAACACCCAAAATAAATCCAAACATTTTACCCAACTCCCCCCTCCCTGCAACCCTGCTAGGTGAGTGACAAACTTGCCACCTCCCAAACAGGCAGAGTGCCTGTCGCCCCAACTGTGCATTAACTAACATAAATGAGGGGCGATAGGCCAGCCCCTAGCATGAAGTGGAATAATTATGCTGTTGTATACTTGCAAACCCATCTAAGATATTTCAATAGCAACCTTGTCTGTCAGTAGCCTCCACTGATCGCTGCAATTTAAGAAGATTCTCAGCACTGCAACTGTCCGTTTGGGCTCCTTGCTTCAAATTAGTCCATATCCTTATAACATCAGTCATGAAATTCCACCCCCCCCTATAATATCTCCAGGAGAGGACTATTAAGTTACATTACTGAGGAGAACACCCATTTTGTCACTTATCTGTGCTTTGTCACTGATCAGGGCTGTTTGGTGCCTGCTCCGTCTCTCTCCCCTCGGCGGTGTGGCCATTCTTGGGCAGTGATCGACTTTTACCCCCTTTCCGTTCAACAGTTCACCAGCCTTCTAGCCAGTCGCTCGCCTCAGCCAGTGAGTCAAAAAAATACGCCTTTCCTTGTCAATTATTTTAAGTTTTGCCAGGAATAGCATCATGTATTTTACATTTTGCTCTCGAAGGGCCCTCTTGACTGCATCGAATGTCCACCTCTGGTGCTGGACATGGAGCGTAAAATCCGGGAGGAAACGGATAACTGCATTTTCATGATGCAAGTCCCCATGCTGGCACGCCGCCTGCAAGATAGCGTCCCTATCCCTAAAATTCAGAATCCGGGCTATGATCGTGCGAGGGGGCGCCCCCAGATGGGGCCTGCCTCCCAGGGCCCGGTGCGAACGTTCTATAAGGAAAAATTTGGATAGGCGTTTAGGCTTCAATTTGTTGAGGATCAGTCTTCCAGGAAGAGGTCCATCGCTGGTCCTTCCATTCCCTCCGGTACACCCACTACCCAAATGTTGTTACGCCGGGCTCTTCCCTCCTGGTCCTCAAGTCTGGCAAAGATTTTGGTTTGATTCTTAGTGAGTGCTGAGACCTGCTCTTCTAGGCATTTGGTTTTGGACTATAGGCCCCCAATACCTGCCTCTGCCATGGATACCTTCTCAGAAATTTTCCGTAGGTCAACACAGAGCATATTTACCTCCTCGGTGACAGAGTCCAGCTTAGGCTCCAGGGTCCCACGCAGTTCCTTAATTGCCTTCAATATGTCTTTCAGGGAGGGATCTGAGGACTGGTCCTCATGCCCTGGCGGTGTTTCACCTCCCATTGCACCTCCCTTGCGGTCCACCGCCACAGTGTACTTATCTATGTGGTTGGCCTGCCCAGGCCCCACCACCTTGTTATGACCCATAGCCAGATTGTGCAAGGCCTCACCGGCGGGCTCGGGTTCTGCGCTCTGTTGTGTCACTGGCCTGGGTATGCGGTGCTAGCGCCAGTGTCCGGGGCCACTGTGCAATGTCTCTCTTCCCTGTGGGCGCAACCTCGGATCCCAGGTGCTCCACAGCTTTCACCTCAAGACCCGAAAGTAGGCCACAGTCTCAGTCACTCCAGGGGGAGGATTTCACCTAGCCCCCTTCTACCAGAGCCTCACCCTGTATGGCACAGGTGTTCACGCAGGCTGTTGTGAGGGGCTCTCACTGTGCCCACTGTTAAGAATCCAGCCCCTCACCTACAGGCTAACCGCCGGTCCTGAATCACTGGAGGACCGTGTCTCTGCACAACCAACTTCGTCGGCGTAGGATACGATATTGAGGCCGTGTTGTCGGACGATGGCTGCGAGGGGGGCCATGTAAATGTTGAAGAGGGTGGGGCTCAGTGATGAACCCTGTGGGACTCTGCAGGTGATTTTCGTGGGGTCGGAGAGGAAGGGTGGGAGTCTGATCCTTTGGCTTCTTCCGGTGAGGAATGATCGGATCCAGTCCAGGGCTGTTCCTTGTATGCCTGCGTCGTGTGGTCTGACGACTAGTGTGTGATGGGAGACGGTGTCGAAGGCTGCTGATAGGTCGAGTAGGATGAGGGCTGCGGAGTGGCCTTGGTCCAGGAGGGTGCGGATGTCGTCTGTGGCGGCGAGTAGGGCGGTCTCTGTGCTGTGGTTGCTTCGGAATCCGGATTGGGATGGGTCGAGGACGGCGTTCTCTTCAATGAATCATGTCAGTTTCCTGTTGACTGTTTTCTCTGCAACTTTGGCTGCGAAGGGGAGGAGCGAGATGGGCCAATAGTTCTTGAGGTCGGTGGGGTCAGCTGTGGGCTTCTTGAGCAGGGGTCTGACTTCTGGGTGCTTCCAGTCGTCTGGGAAGGTGCCTGTTTTGAAGGTGGTGTTGATGGTGCGTTGTAGTTTGGGTGCGATGGCGGCCACAGCTCTGTGGTAGATGCGAGGGGGGCAGGGGTCAGTGGGGGCCGAGTGGATGCTTTTCATGGTCGAGGCGGTGTCTTCGGCCGTGATCGGTGTCCAGTTGGAGATGGTGGGTTGGCTAGTGTTTCTGGGGGGCGGGGGGCCGTCTGTGGCACCTGGTGGATGGTCGATGAAGTTGTCGTAGAGGTTTTTGATCTTGAGGTGGAAATAGGTTCCAAGCTTGTCGCAGAGGTCTTGGGATGGGGTGATGTCTGTGGCTTCGCTGCGTGGGTTGGTGAATTCTTGAATGACACTGAAAAGTTCCTTGGAGTTGGTGGAGTTGGCCAGGATTTTGTTGTGGATGAAGTTCCTTTTGGAGGCTCTGATCTGGTTGTGGTAGTCCGTCATGGCGTCCTTGTAGGTGGTGTGGTTTTTGGTTGTCTTGGTGTTTCTCCAGTTCTTCTCCAGGCGTCTGCAGGTGCGTCTGGCTTCTTGGAGAGCGGTTGTGAACCAGGCGGCTTTCCTGGGGCGTTGTCTGTCGGGGTTGCATAGCGGGGCGAGCTCATCTGCGCAGTTGGAGATCCAGGTGTGGAGTTCTCTGGCTGCATCGTTTGCGCTGTTTGCGTCGGGTGCCCAGGTGTGGTAGTCTCGGGTGAGGGTGGAGTTAAGTTGCTCGTTGGTAACCTTGCTCCAGTTCCTTCGTGGTGGATGTGGGGCTGGTTTGGGTGCCTTGGGTTTGTTGATGGCGAAGTGTACGCAGTGGTGGTCGGTCCATGGCGGCTGTGTTGTGTGGCTGAAATGGACGCTGTTTCCTGCCGCGAAGATGGGGTCGAGGGTGTGTCCTGCTCTGTGGGTCGGTGTGTTGACGAGTTGTTTAAGTCCGATGCTGGCGAGGTTGTCACAAAGGATAGTGGAGTTGGGGATGCTGGGGTTGTCGAGGTGGAAGTTCAAGTCTCCAATGAGTATGTAGTTTGTTGAGGCGATCGCGTGGGGTGCAATGAAGTCGGTGATGGTGGTGGCGAAGGGTGTTCGGGGGCCGGGGGGTCTGTAGACGAGGGTTCCTCGGAGTGTGGCTTTGGGGGTGGTCTGGATCTTGAAGTGCAGGTGTTCGGCGGAGGGGAAGGTTTCGCTGGAGGTGGTGAGGCGGATGGTGATCTTGTGGGCGATGGCGATGCCCCCTCCTGGGTGGTTGGGGCGGTCTTTCCTCTGGATTTTGTATCCGCCTGGGATGGCGGTGCTGATGTCGGGGGCGGAGGATGCGTTGGTCCAGGTCTCTGTGAAGAAGGCGATGTCGGGCGAAAGAGAGTCGAGTAGGTTCCAGATTTCCATGGCATGTTTGTGTACGGAGCGTACGTTGAGGAGGATGCATTTTAGGGTGTCGCCGGTGCTGGCGCCGGCGGTGTTGGAGGCCGGGGTGGGGGTGAGGGTCTGGCGGCAGTGGAGGCAGGAGAACTGGCCGTGGGTCGTGTTCGGCGAGGCCTTTTGGCATTCTCTAAGTCTTCCAGGGTTGAGTGCGAGGAGGGTGGTGGTGTCGTAGCGATGGGTAGTGGGAGGTCCAGGGTTCCTGGCGCTGGCCGCGGTTGGGTCACGGACGGGCGCAGATGGGCTTGCCTTTGGCGCGCCGGCGGCGCGTCCGCTGCGCAGCGGCCGCCATTAAGTAGGGGAGTTGGGAGGGAGGAGAGGCTGGGAGGCGGGAGCAGGGGAATTCCGGGGGGGAATTCTGGGGGGAGGGGCCGCAGGGGCAGCAGCGGCGAAAGGCAAAAGGAACAGGCAGGCATGAGAAAATAAAAACAGTGGTAGAATTAGAGCAAGACACAGATGGGCACAATAACAGTAGCACAACAGGGAAAAAGTAAGAAAAAAAACGGCTGAGAAAGGTTACGGTGGTTGGAGGCAGTCTGGTCCCAGTTGGAGCAGGCAGCAGGCGCAGGAGCGGGCAGCAGCCTCGAACCTCCCAAGGAGGAGGTCGAGGTCTGGAGGTAAGAGACGGCACAGCGGAGCAGTGGGGAGAGAGTGGACCTAGACCGAGGTCCAGGGCATGGCGCGATCTCGCATGCTCCCACTGTGCAGGTCGGTCCATCTGCTGCAGGCTCCACACAATTATCGGTGTCTCAGCGGTGGGCGCTCCGCGTTCATTATGTGCCGGGGCTTTGAAGGGACACTCCCTGGGCGCCCGCAGGGCACCTTGGCGTCTCGGGTCTTTCTTCGACGTTTCCCCACTCCCCGCGTTATGCGGGCGGCACCATCTTGCTCCCGCACCTCCGTTTCACTGCTTATCTGATGTCCTGCACCGATTTAAGCAGCCGTTGCAAGTTGCAGGACAGCCACCTCGTGTTCCGGCAGCTTCCTATCCCCGGTTGCTGTCTAAACGCCGGATCATGACGGATTTATCGGGCTTGTACGCTGGTGGCTAGCGCAGCTCTCTTACATAGCAGCCATCTTCAGCGGCTGCTGGCCACGCCCCCCACTTTACTACTCTTAACCAGTGCTAAAGTGCCTGTGCTCTCTCCTTAAAGCATGGTAGAATTGGATTTATCCTCCAATTTTTGCTGATCTAGTTTTTGTTGGCCTTAGGACTCTGTGCGTTTTACCACTGCTGACCAGTTCTAAAGTGATTGTGCTCTCTCCTTAAAACATGGTACAATTGACTTACACCTGATTGGCATATTTGATTTACTTATAAGTCCCTAGTATAGTGGTTCCCAAACTGTGCGCCGTGGCTCCATGGGGAGCCATCAAACCTAACCTGGGGAGTTGCGCACCAAACACTTTAATGCATTTAATGTTGAGAGTCTGTTGGCTGCAGTTAAACTAATTAGACTTAAACGCATGATTTCGATAATTTGTAAGTGACATGCCTAAAACTGTAAACATATTGCTTGTCAAGTGAGATGACCTCCACATTTCACTGGATCCCCACGTTCCAACACTCCCAAAGAAAGCGGAAGAGGCCTGATTAATTTTGTTAGACTCGTTAATAGTTTTGTTTTTTTCCAAATGCATTTTACACTAATGCAAGCTATCAGGAAAGTACAGTTGTCCTGTCTATTAAACACACTAAGTATTATTAAGTATTGACATTTGTACTTGAACTATAGGTACTTCTAGTACACATTTCTTTCAGTACACACAGATTTCCAGACAGGTCTGCTATCTCCTTGAGCACAGGGAAGTAAAACACCATATATGGCATAATGCCAACATTTAGAATCAAGAAAGAGGGCCGTTTTAAAAAAAAGAAATCAGAGGAATTTATTTTACTTGCATTGATTTGGAGCCAATTTTAGGGGGGAGACAGCAAAAATAAAGCTGTATGTGGCTTAAAAAATCATGAGTCACCCTGCTGTGACAGGTGTGTTGGCACGTATGACATGGGTAGAAATGGAAGTGCATGCAAATATTCTTCAAGCGCAGAAACACTTTGGCAATGGGTTCTCATGCATAGGGGTGACTGGGGGTGAGTATCTGAAAGGTTTCAGCGCTCTGTCCATCGTCTTCTTGTGTTTGCTTTGTTCGCACTAAGTTAGCAGGGTATGCGCAGACGTGGGTCTCTTGCTCAATTTGCCACTGGATTCAAGCTAGACTGGCTGATAGGGGTGTTACCCAGAAACCGGTCCCAGGGTGCTTGTTTCCGGTCCAGGGAAGACATGGCTTGGCAGTTCAGGCTGGACTGTTCCCATGAGGCACAGGGTTAAGACTGATTTGCATGTAGCTGTGTCTGAACTGGGGTGGCGAAGTGAGCTGAAGAACGATGATGGATTCAACCCAGATCTGTGACTGGGGGTGAGTGTCTGAAAGGTTTCAGCGATCCATCCATCGCCTGCTTGTGTTTGCTTTGGGGTGCTATCTAGCACTGTAAGTGTGATAAAAAGGTTTGAGAGGGTACTCTAAAAAAGGCATGGGCAAAGAAGTGTAACTAGGAATATTTTATTAGAGGCGCCGCCAAAGTAATACGAAACACCCTGCGTATATGATTATAATAACCTTCATCAGCTTCATCCCAATTACTTTCAGGAAGAAAAATGCAAGTACTCCCGAGGCCGGGCTTACATCCCCCCTCACCCTCCAAAAAAAGTAACAGCAGGGAGCCACGGGCAATGGCAAATGGGTCAAGGGACCCGCGGGTCAAAAAAGTTTGGGAACCACTGCCCTAGTATATGTTACTACATGTACCTAGAGCCTGTAAATAAATGCTACTAGTGGGCATGCAGCACTCACTGTGCCACCCACTTAAGTAGCCCTTTTAAACATGTCTCAGGCATGCCATTGCAGACTGTAGTGCAGTTTAAACTGCAAATTTGTCCTGGCAAAATAAACCTGTTGCCAGGCATAAACCTTCCTTATTAATACATATGCCAGCCTTAACTAGGCCCTGAACAGCCCACAGTGGAGGGCGCATTGTATTTAAAAAGTAGGACATGTATTCTAAAGTTTTACATGTCGTGGAAGTAAAAAACTCCTAAATTAATTTTTCACTGCTCTAATGTCTATTTCTTCAATTCAATAGCTTTGGGTTACCTTATTATATTTAATAAGTGCTAACATTTGATTGGGAACAGGTAGAAATGATCTGTTTGGACTCAAATTAATTATATTTTAAACCCTCTTTAATGGTATAATTAGATTTTAAGTCAAAATTCTGAAAATGAATTTTCTTGTCCTAACCATTTTTGTGCCTCTGCCAGTGTCCTTGGCTACATGACTGCAAATAGCTGAGCTGTTGGCCTTTGTATATTCCTTCCAGACAGTGAGACAAATGAGGACTAGGTTTTGGCAGAAAGAACAATCCTGCTAGGATGGGTGGGGTGGAACTGTTCCCTGCCCCACTTACATTTTAGGACTGCTTCCAGCACAAACAGACAAAGGAACCTGACACCAGTTTTTGTCACCCCAGACTACTTGGAGCCTTTGCAAAGGAAGGTAAGAATTTTCCAGAACCAGATGTGGGGGTACCCAGCATGTCACCCCCACTTCAAAAGCTGGCACCAGGTATAAATATTGGACTCCCTGAACCACCTCTTCTTTAGTACACTCCTGGTCCTGTGGAAGACTTCAGAAAGACTGTCTTGTACTCCAGAGGAATGCCCCGCTGCTTGAGGCCTGCCTTATACCTCAGAGGACTGCCCTGCTGATACCAGTAGTCTGCCCTGCTGCTTGAGGCCTGCCTTGTTCTTCAGAGGACTGCACTGCTGCTTGAACCCAGGACCATCAGAGTGACTCTAAGAGCTAGTTGTCTGGTCTTCTCTGAGAGCCACAGGGACATAACGAGCTCCAGAGACCTTGAACCCTGCACCTCGACTATGCTAGAGTGAGTCCCAAGCCCCCAACCGCTACAAGTGGTGCACCCCAGGTCATGAACCCTTGAAAGTGGTGTTAGAGGTGCTGTTCCTGCCTAACCCTAAATGCTGGGCCTTAAAATAAATCACCAAAAAACTGCTAGAAGAACCAACAGAAAACTGGGACCTACCTGTCAGACGATCCGCCCAAGGTGCATCGCTCGTCGGCCTGACTACACAGTAGTACCCCCTACCTTCTTTCATGCAGCAGCAAATTCTGCTCAGATGCACCTCCGAGCGACGGTATCCTGTCTCAAGGAGCCCTCTTCGCCTATGGCTTGCAGCTTTGTCCCACTGTGAGAAAAATGACCAATAAATACTAAGACACGTGGAATTCAGTAAGGAAAAACCAGCTTCACATATAATTGCTCATTTTCATGAGGAAGTATAAGGATCAGAATTATTTACCAGACCAGTAAGTACTGCAACACTGGGTATCGTTATTTAAGAAGCGCAACAAATAGACTTCAGAGTCCAGCAACAATTTTTGGGCATGCCAAATGGTACTATGCAGACAAGCAGTAAGACGATTGCAAGAGATAGACAGAGAAACAGAGACCCCGGGCTCAAGTAGTGAGGTAAACTTTGATTTGTATGCAAACAGGACTTTGCAAACTAATTGAGCATTTGCGATATGGGTAAATCCAAAACAAGGTGAATACTACCTAAGGACCATACCATAGAAATACTTAAAAAATTAAGTAATCGGTGTACGAAAACACTAATATTTCATGTTATGCCTCTTTCTACTGTACACATCTCAGATTAGATGGTATTTTCACACCCAAATTAGGACTTCACCTTGGTTACCCTTTTTTACTGCAGTATTCAGCGCATATTTTCCATAAAATTCGGCCAAGGGCAATACTCTGACACTAATTCTGCAGGTCTGTAAGACAGTATATCATAGTTACAGTCAGTCAGTAACTTTATTTCGGCCATTGCGGCCATAAAAGTGCCACATGCCTACAGTACAATACAGACATGATAAAACATTTGGGTTTACAATAGCAATCTGTAGCAACATATATATAATTTCTTTAAAAGTCCAGACTTCCTCCTACTCTGAGGGATGAGAGAAATCCACAAAAGTGCAAATGCGTAAAATATGAAAGGTTAATAACCATCGTACAAAAGCTGGTGCCTAGGATTGATAAAGTCGGCCTAATCCCCAGCTATCAAATCAGGGCCTCAAAAAGTGCCAGTGCCTAAAGTGCATAGAGACCGGGATTTGGTTACAAATTGCCAAAGATTAGTTCAACTCAGACCGACCTGTGCAAATAAGAGAGCAAGGTTAACAATAAAAAACAACTAAAATTATATCTAAAAACTATATCAGCAAAAATCTATACCGTAAAATTTAACGGCATGACCCGTCATGCAGGTACAGTTATAAAATTAGCTCAGATCCGAACTCATAAATAGATACATATTTAAAAACATTTAAAAGTGTTAAATACAGAAGAGTTACATCTGTTACATGGTCAGTGCGTACCTCCTACTAATCCACATTTTTCCCAGAAATTTAGCAAAAGCACAGACAATTAGCATGCTAGAATCAGATTTTAGAATACGTAGCGCATCACTGTGACAGCGGGTGCCTAGCTGTCTACAAACAGGAGCTATCCACCTAGATCTCAAATGGTGGTACCTAGGACATGCAAAAAGAATGTGACTGATGGACTCGGCTGCAAGAGAGCAGCCAGGACAGAGCTGGGATGTGGAAGAGGGCTGGCACGAGGAGGCAATAAAGGTGTTCACAGGAAGGTAACCAAATCTAAATTGCAAGTAGAGTTTTCTATCCTGGGGATTTGTAATAACCTCCAGATATTGCTCAAATGTGCCTTGCAGTTTAAACTCCATAAAATCAAGTGTCATGCGACCCCCAGATGGATGGGAAATAAGGGACTGCGCCACCCAGTCCCCATAATATTTCTTAACCTGAGCTTTGCTTGGAAGAGAATCTGGAGTATTGGTGTCCCATGTACCTTCCATCCCTAAAGTGGACATCAGAGATTTCAACTTCGTCAGCCAGTCAATTTTCTTATGGCGGTCCAACGCATAGACCTCGTCCAGAGCAACAGTGTATGGGTGTAACACAGGGGTGGTTTTTAGACATAACCAAAAAAGCAGAGGGCGTAACTGTGCTTTCTGTACAATCGAGAATCTACCCATATCTAGTCTCATCGGTTGCAGGGGGCTACTCTGTGGGAGAGAACAAAGTGATCTTAGGAATTTGTTTTCAGTCACAAGGAGTGCATCCAATTTTTCAAACCCCCAGAGTTCCGCCCCATAGAGAGCTGCTCCCACTGCTTTGTGATCATAAATGCAAAGGGGGCAGCTATTGGCTTACTCGATGAGATTTTGTGCTCTTTGATCAGAGCCCTTGAGATACGCCTTAGCTGGAGGTTCTGCCTCTTAACACGATGTCTCTAGGAAAGGTCGTCAGAGAGAGTGACACCCAGATAACCAAAGGTGCTCACTCTCTCAAGTGGTTTCCACTCTAGGAACAACTTCCCCTTAAACGATCTGTGAGGATTAATCATTAGGAGTTTAGTCTATGCAGTGTTTATTTCAAGGCCTCTTAGTGCACAAAAAGACTCAAAACGTTTTAGAAGGGATTGCAGGCCACTCAGGGTCTTAAAAACTATCAGAGTCTCGTCTGCAAAGAGTAAGGTTGTCACCTTAACCCCCCACAGGGTCGGTGCATCAGCTGGGCTCTCAGCAAGATACTGGACAACTCCATTGATGAAGAGTGAGAAGAGAGTGGGGGCCATTACGCACCCTTGTCGGACCCCTCTGCCTACCCTGATCGGGTCAGACAATTGTCCTCGGTTACCCCATCGAACCCTTGCATAATTGTTCTCATGCAGGCGAACGGTCAATGCAAAAATTTCAGAAGGGATGCCCATTTCCTTCAAGACACACCAAAGTTTGTGTCTGGGAATCAGGTCAAAAGCAGACCATAGATCAATAAAAGCTATGTATAAACTGCCCTGACAGATTGTCACAGTTACAATAATTTATATGCCCACACTTTTTTACTTCCTCCGAGAAAAATGAGACTGGCAGGTTCATGATCAAGCCATCGATGAAACCTTCCACTTCTGACATACTTAGTACCTTAACCTGTGACTAAAATAGATGTGTGCTTGGCTAGCAAAAACATGAGTGTTTTCCATCACCAAAGGACTTTGAAAGCAGACTGGGAAGTAGCCAGCTAATAGGTCGAGCCATTTGGATTTTTATAAGCAGATTATTCACTTCTTCGAGGTTCCCCTGGAGACATAAGCATATACCTTAAAATTAAGGGTAACTTAGCACTCACAGAAAAAAATGAACATAGAAAGAGACAGTCACATAGCTGCATATTAGAATGTCTCAATGATGCATATAAAGTTAGAACATTAGAATGTTGAGAGCTCCATTGAAAACAATGGAGTAGCTCCGGTGTTATAATGGCTGGTATAAGCCTTCTGCTCAAACATTCCAATGTTTGTCTTTAGGTTTCTCAATATTCAATTTAGAACATTCTACCCTTAGTCGGTGGAATGTTCCAATAGCCACATAGCCCTTCTGCCTCGGGCTATACCGTTTGTTACAGGCTCTCTCCCTCGTTATAATATGGGTTTAGGGCCTTTAATAACCGATATGGCCCTCAACAGTGGACTATAATGCTATATTAGAATATCTTTCCTGTTTTTTTTGCTTGCCAGATATTAGAATTTTTGGTAAAGCAGTTCTAGAAACAGTTTACCCTTCAAACCTGTCACCTGTATCACATTGACAAGTTGCAAATATGACGAATCCCATCTGTCTGCAAAACATCTATGAGATATTTCTATTTTTGGCTGTCAAAGTAAATTTTGAAGTTGCACTGCTAATCTCTCATTACATTATACAACATGAAGTCAAAATATGGACGTCTCTGAATGAAAGTATGTTTACCTTCACCTTCTGCAGGTATTTCCCTGATGTGTTGATGGAAATGGCTTTTTCGTGTCTTATGAGGAATCCTTTTGATCTGTACTCTGCATCAATTAGAATAGTAACCTTTTTTAATGTGTCATTTTCTACCTCCATTTTACAGTACTTATTAAATAAATGTAAACTTAAGTTGATCTGGTTCATTGACACATTTGTAACCTGCAAGTCACACACAGATCTCTGATGTGATGTCTTGATTCACTGAGCTTAAATTAGTTGCCTAGGATCAATAATTTATAAGAATTTTGAGAATGATGACAGAACCTACTAGACCTATAAGGGCTACATACTGAATTTATAGTACTAAGTCACATTTAGTAAAAAAAAATTGGGAATCAGGACTTTAAGATGAAGAGTCTTATTTAGAGTTTGGTTGGCCCAATTTTCATCTTTTGTTGCAGTGCACTTTTCTACTCTACCAAGGCCGTTGAGGAATCTGTCATGTTTAGAGTTTTGTGCCAGCATGGCAGAGAGTTATAGCTGTATACCATTGGAACAGCCAACTCTCCATCAGAAAACCCAGAAAAGAATGTCCCTGCAGGCAGATTGACTGTCAGTTTGAGTATAGACTGTGAAAGGACTGCTATAGCAGGGCTGCCTCACCATTAATTGTAACCATATGATATGAGAATGTGATGCTAGAATGTAAACATTATACTTATCTTTTCATGAATTTCTGCTTCTACTTGCATGGCATGGCAGTCCTTTATTAGATGTACATCCACCAAATATGGTGGAATTTCATTTACTCCAGATTGAGCTCTTCATCAACCGTCATGTTTGGTTGGTAGACTCCTCTCTGCACCTTTGCAGAGCAGATGAAGGAGCCAAGGATGTTTTAGGCAGTTGGATATTCGTTATCAAATAAACACAAAATCCATGGTTATCTCTCTGACATGAGATAACAGTAAATTAAAATCTCCCACAAACTACAGGGAAGAAATTAATGCATTTATTAAGGACACAGAGGCAAATCACATCTGCAAACATTAAGAAAAGGAATGTGAAACCAAAGCCTAAACTTGTGCTTGGTACTTAACAAGTACACTGTCGCGCGCCACAGCACCGTTAATTTAGCCTTCATGGATCTGTCCTCAGCATTCAACCTAGTTAATAGATCGAAGCTCTGGCAGACCATGTTGTTGTTAGGAGTTAGCCCAGACATTGTACGCTTTTTGAGGGATTTACATAGTGACACCAAGGCAGTGGTTTGATTCACTAAGGATCTGAGAGTCACCCACCAGCTCACAACTGAGAGAGGGGTCCGATAGAGGTGTATTTTGGCCCCCTTCCTTTTTAAATTGTATATCAATAACTTGGAGCAGACCCTTGTGAAGATGAAAACTGACTGTCCACAAGTGGGCCGGCGGAGCCTTCCAGTACTATTGTACACAGACAATGCCATCCTCATGGCTAGGACAGCCAGGGGTTTGCAATCTGTATTGACCTCATTTTTCCACTTTATGGAAGAATTGGACCTGCTAGTGACTAATAGCAAATCCTTTGCAATGAAAGTAGGTTTACGCCCCAGCAAACCCTACACACTTGTGGTGGGATCGACGCCAGTCCCTAGGACCGATGTCTTCTCATATCTGGGTGAAGTTTTGACTTGGCGTCCCCTCATCCATAGGACAAAACGGGGCTTTGGCAGGGCCAATACTGCCATCTTTAATTTTACATCTAGTTTGTGCACCAGACCTATTGGGGCCCTCTTGAAGATCTACAAGGCCCAGTGCATTACTAAGGTGGCTTATGGTAGCGAGATATGGGGTTAAAAGGAGCACGAGGAACTTCAAGTCGTTGAAAATACTTTTTTAAAACGTCTTTTAGGTCTACCGCAGTGTATCGCCTCTATTATAGTCCACGAAGAACTGGGTTCAGCTTTTCTTTCTGATCTGTTATCTTACCGTAACCTATCTTTGTGGATGAATTTATGGCTTAGGGAGGGAATCGCACTAAGTAAGGATATTTTAACTGATTGCCTTTTCTTGGATCACCTGTATCGTATTCCCTGGCTTAAGTATGTAAGGGATTGTCTTGCGTACTTGGGAAGGGCTGATTTATTCACCAACCCAAAGAATATATGCAGAGGAGACCTGTGTTGGGTGGAAGAGAACTTCTTTAAAAAACGGCAGATGGGCAGGGAAGCAGAGGAATTGAAGAAGCCCAGTGTGTGTGGGTATTTCCCTTTGAAAACCGAGCCATCAACTGAGCCCTATTTTTTACAGCTCAAAAATTCCCACGATCGATTCTTACTGACCAGGTTCCATCTGGACCTTTTTCAGTACCTCCTCGCCCACCCGGGGTAGGGTACATAGGGGCCAAAGTCTCCCTCCTTGTGGCTGTGATGGGAAGTCCCCACAGGAAATGATGCATTTTTTAATGTTCTGCAGTTTTGACAAGGTTCCCAGAAAATCCTTTCTCATTCCCATTTTAAAGAAGTGCAATTTTAGACAGGTTAGACCAGCATTTATATTTTTACAAATGCTCACTAGCAATTCTGTGTTATATGTTCTTAGTTTCTTGAGGTCTGCAGTCAGGCTCAGATCTAGATGTGACTAATCTACGTTCTAGCATCCTTAAAAGAAAAAGAAAATAATAATATTGCCTCGTCCATGCCAAAGCCTGCTTTTTTATTCCAATAACTTAGCTGGTAGTGTCTTGGACCTGAACTGTTCCAAGTATAGTATGTGGTTGTTAACTAATCTTATCTTTGTCTATTTATTGCTGTACATATTGAACTTAGGGGCATATTAGCAAGAAGAGGCGATAATCATCGCTAACCTTGCTTAGCGTGATTTTTTTTTATCGCCGGCTATCGCTGGAATATATCGCCACGCTAACGCTGTATTAGCAACGATTAGCGCTATGGCGATGAATATTCCAGCGATAGCGAGGAAATGGGCCAACATCGCTGAAAAACCAGCGATGTTGCATGGAGAAGGAGAACACCTTGCTGATACGACCTTGTGGTCGTATCAGCATAATCCACCCCCCATGTTAGGTATGGCTAACACCTGCTAATTGCAGGTGTTAAATAAATGGCGATGACCCCGGTTAGCGCGACTTTTCACGTCGCTAACTGGGGCCATGGCCACCTTGCTAATAGGCGATAGGCCTGTTAGCGAGTGTTTCCCAGGTTTGTTCGTCGGAACGCCCACTTTGCATGTCATTAGCGATAAATATCGCTGACATGCAAAGCGGTAAAAAAACGGGCGCTAATGCCCGCAAACTGTCGCTAACTGATGTTAGAGACAGTTTGCTGATAGGGCGATATTAATATCGCCGTTTTAGCGGCAAAAAGTGCCGCTAAAGCGGTGATAGTGCCCTTGCTAATATGCCCCTCAGTTTTAAATGACGACTGGTGATTCACAGGGAAATTCGGGTAGACTGAAATGTATAGCGGGCTGCTATCTGAGGTCCTTTGATTTTTTTAAATGTAAATGTATAAATTTTAACCATGTCTTTGGATATATTTAATCACACGTTTTGTAATGAAATCTTTTTTAAACTATCCTGTACTTTTATGGTCTATCTCCATAGATCGAATAAAGTTTATTATATTGTATTGTATTGTATTGAATGTGAAAAACTAAAATAATTTCTTGGCATCCTATACCTGCTCTAAAAGTATCTCTGTCTTCCTCCATTTGCATGTTCACTTGTTCAACTCTCCACTGCCACTATTTCCCAGCACTGAATAAACAATCTCCTCCACTCTTCACAGCTCTATTGAACAATTAAGACAACTCTTCACCATTGTTTCTCCTCATTATCACTAATTTAAGTCTGTTGTCTGCTTCAAGTCAATCATAAAAACAAGTAAACAAAAATAAAATACAGTGAAGGTGTGAAAAATTGGGTTGTTGGTTGGAGGGGGGCTTGGTCCATCTTCAAGCAATAGCCACAATCCCCATCAGGGTGAACCACTAAAGTCGCTAAATTTAACCTGTGCTTAACCCCACTGGTAGCTTGGCACAAAAGAAGTCAGGCCTAATTTAAAGGCAAGGTCAGTCGCGGTCCGTGTAGGAGTGCCGGCCGGGCGGTAACGTGGGGCGGGGGAGGGGCAGGGTGGGGGTAGCAAAGTATGGATTACGGACCAATACAGGTAAGTAAACATTTAAATCAATGAAACGAATTTCGTTGCGCGCACTGCATCGCATTTGGCGATGCAGCGCTTACAACGAAATTCGTTTTATTGATTTAAATGTTTACTTACCTGTATTGGTCCGTAATCCGTACTTTGCTACCCCCCACCCTGCCCCTCCCCCGCCCCACATCACCGCCCGGCCGGCACTCCTACACGGACCGCGACTGGGCAAGGTGTAAAGTATTTATGCAGCACACAAACAGCAACAAAGAGAAAACACAACACACGAAAAATCCCAAAACATTCCGAAGAATTGATTAAAGTTTAATAAATTACTTGACACCAAAACTGCAAAAATTACAACGAGTAAAACTGGAGATATGCAATTTTAAAGATTTAGGTAAAAATAGTGCTTTAAATGCACAAAGCACCAACTGTGGTTATCTAGTAATGCCGGACCAGGACAAAGTCAAAAGGTCAGGCTGACTGTAATGGAGCGTGGGCTGGACGCAGGGACAAAGTTAGTCCCGCTGAGAAATGTATCTTAAATCCTAGTCGTGGAGCATTGAGCAACGCAGCGGTGGTTCCAAGAAGTGATGAGAGTTCTACGTCGAACCTGCATCGTGCAGCAGTTGTTTTGCTGAACTGCGAGGGCTGCGATGCGGGCTTGCATCGAGGACGCGTCATGCAGCTGTGATTCGATGAGCTGCAATGCAGGCTTACATCAAGGCTACATTGGTTTGATGAGAAGCTATGTGGTCCGCGTCAAAGATGAGTCACTCAGCAGCAGTTCCGATGAGCTGTGCAGGCTGCAATCCAGGCTTGTGTTGAGGCTGCATTGCACTGTGTTGGTTCAGGTGCTGCGAAGAGCTGCATCAGGTTTGTGTTGCATTGCCCTGCGTCTGTTCTGATGAGACGACAGCTGGGCTGACAGAGAACCTTTATCCCTACTTCAAAGGGTCCAGGACTGGAGGGGCACCACTAAGGAGTTTAGTACTCACAGTAGGCAGAGTACAGGTGTAAGGTACAAGATTCTTGGAGCCTCTTCCATCTCTTAGGCTCTGAACAAGAGGCCAGTCAACTAGCCCTTGGAGTCACTCTGGTGTACTGGGTTTAAGATGCAGATCTAGTCCTTATCACTCAGGCAACAGAGCAGCAGGGCAGCAGGGTAGTCCTCCTTGCAGCAGAGCAGAACAGCAGTCCTTCTTCTGAGTCTTCCACAGGTCCAGAGGTGTACTGACATGTTGGGTCTGATGGTCCAATGCCTATACTTGGTGGCATGTTGAAGTGGGAGAAGCTTCTAGAGTCCTTGCCCTATAGAGGGGTCTGGAATTTCCTGCCTGCCTCCCTGGCTCCAGACTGTCTGGGGGAGCAGCAAAAAACTAGTGTGAAACCCTTTGTGAGTGTGCTGAGGCAGATCCTTTATGATGTACAGTTGTGGTAGTTGATAGCTCATCCCCTTCACCCTAACAGAGATGGTCTATCCTGCCAACACCTATTCCCCCTTTGTCTCACTGTCTGGGAATAAAACACAAACACCAACTGCTAGCTACACCTAGCCATGTGACCCAGGACACAGGCTACAGGCACCAAATGGTTAGGACAAGAAAATGGCAACTTTCATTTTCAGAATTGTGCCTTAAAATACAGCTTTACCATTAAAGAGGGTTTTAAATTGCTAATATTTAGAGACCAAACTTGACTTTCCTACTTGTTTTCAATTGAAAGTTATCTTTTATTAAGTATTATAAGGTAACCCACTGTTATCCTATGGGAGAAGTAGGCCTTGCAGTAGTGAACAAGAATTTAAGAAATTTTCACCGCCAGGACATGTAAAGGTTGAAAGTACACAGCCAACGTTTCAAAATACACTGCACCCTGCCTTATGGGCTGTTTAAGGCCTACCATAGGGGTGACTTATACGTATTGAAAAAGAAGGTTTAGGCCTGGCAAGAAGGGTTATTTTGCCATGTTAAAATGTTAGTGTAAACTGCACGCCGGCTGCAATAGTAGGTCTGAGACATGGTCAAAGGGCTACTTTAATGCGTGTCACAATTAGTGCTGCTGGCCCACTAATAGCATTTAATTTATAGGCCCTGGATACATTGGGTCCCACTGTACGAGGGACTTATAAGTAAATTAAATGTGCTAAAGGGTTGTAAGCCAATTTTACCATGTTTAAAGGAGAGACACATGCACTTTAGCATTGGTCAGTCCTAAGGCCAACAAAACGAAATCAGCAAAAATGGGAGGATGAAGGCAAAAAGTTTGGGGGAAGACCACTAAGGCTGACAGGTCTAAGAGGGGGCTTTTTCGATTGTGAGGTATTATTAGCACCTGTGTACTAAACAACAATATGATTCCTAATATTACGGAACCTCAATGCCTTACTTCAACCTGCACAGCCACATTCTTCTATAGCTTAAAAAATTAATTTGAACCCTAAATTATTTAGCAGTGCTTACAATATGCACACATTCTCCAGCCACTAAAACACCCTTTGACACCAATGCCCCACAAGCCACTGGTTCAAACTATACACACATGAATTTCAATTTCTTTCATAATCTCCTCTATTCATATAGACCATATGGGAGACAAGTACTTTGAAATTGTTTTAAAGGAAACTAAAGAATTTCCAACGCCAATAGACCCAGATTGTGTGCCTGCATCTGTAAGTATGGTGTTTCCCCTGACTACAGTAGAGTCACTAACATGCACAAATGATGCTCGAGCAATGCCTTGTCTACTGTCAGAAACATGATGCCCCATCCTCCCTGGTGTGTGAAAAAACATCGCCTGACATAGAGGAGCGAATGTATATACACAGGACACAAGATATTTATGATAGATAATGGTAGAGTTGCATAGTTGTTTGGGAAAAAAGGTCTTTATGCCACCAAAGATTCAGAGAATTGTTAATGTTTGAATCCATTGCATTGATTTTTACATGTACGATACCTTTATTTTCATGATGTACTCCCCATAGAGTTCTATGAAATGTATGTTATTATGGCTCTCATCATGCTTTTAAACTTTATTTGTATTTCTGAAACTTACTATTGGTGAATAATAAGATGATAAGGGTTGAGGTACTGAATGAGACTGCTAGAGTGGGAATAGGTTCACAATTTTGAAGTTTTCTCTGTTTACTGTCCCACTGACTAATTCCTACTCTAAATGCGTTGCAAAGGATCTTTGCCGTTGGTTTAGAGAAAATCAGGAGATGAACATCACATAAATTCTAATCACAATTTCTTATCTAATTTCCAGTCAGTAATGAGAGTTAGGTATGCGTTAAAGGGTTTCATTGTCATCTTTATTAGGTCACAAGTTAAATTCATCAATATCAGCCAATAAAATTAATTTAGAAATCAATCAGTTGGCAATCAATAAATTGTGATATAATGCATGAAGCGAGTTCCATAAAGGAAAGAATCCCTATTCTAGGAATTGGGAGAGAATGCTGTCAGTCAGAACCCATAAAGAGTTCCAGTTTGAGAGAGTGAGAATGTAAGCATAAAGCTTCAGCATATAAGACAGTTCAATAAATCTAAAATCAATTGAAGCAGAACTTCCCATTAAGAGAGGTTCAAGAAACTCAATAGAGTCTCAGAGCAGCGTGAAATATGAGTAAAATGGAAAAGTCATAAGGACAAGTGGTAACCTACTCGAGGAACATGCACTATTAAGACACCACATTCAGAAGCTTTTTGTAACATGTTGCTTCTTCCATCTCCAGACAGCCAATCAGTTTTTGGTGGTCTCCTGGGAACAAGATCACTCTTCTTCTCCCAGGAACACAATAGTCCACCGATAGCAATGTTAAATTTGCAACTACGTTGTAACAATTCTAAGTTCATGTGGGTCATTTTCTCATTCAGACTGGTTTCCCACATATAATCTACATCCCTAACCTTCTAGATATCAAATCATTCAAATTGCTAACAATGGTCTATGTAGAAATTAAAACATCTGTATTAATGAAAGAAAACATTTAGCACGCAATCATTCACTGGAAAAACACAAGTAAGTTAAAAATGTCAAGCTCAGTTTTAAAATGTTGCATCTCTATGTATGAACTTCTTCTTCACCTCACTAAATGAAACAAACTAATCATATGTTAACAGACGTCTTTGTGTAACTCTAAACATTTTGCAAAATTTAGATGAAAACATTTGTGCAACTATTATTTATAAAAAAAAACATGTTCATGGAATGGTCAAGAAGTAAACATTTTATGCGTGTTTAAGCATTTCTAGTCACGTCTGTTTTGCATGCAATGTTGCGTTGAGGCCTAATACTAGTAAATATGATTGCCTACTACAATTTTCAGCACATAAACTCAATATATTTTCATTAAAGCTTGCACATTAATTTTGCACTTTTATTAATAAACTATATTATTTTCTCAATGTTATTAAAAACGCACCCTCAAGAATGTTCCTGCAGGTGGTTATGTTGGGCTGGATGACAACAAAAATATATTAATAAATCAATTATTTTGCAAAAAAAACACATTCCCCATTACATTCAGTGGATCATCAGACTTGTGAAATGGAAACAGTTTTGTGCTATGACAGCACCTTTAAAATCCTCAATGTTGTATTTTTAGGATGTTACAATCCCAAAGGAGAGTGACAACAGATGTTGGGGCCATTACGAAGCTGTGTGCAGTAGCCGTCAGCACAAGTGCATACTGATTGAATACCCAACATTGAAGATTGCAGGAATCTGTACATCAATGTCTAGCCACTGTAGCCTTATAATGAAAAAAAAGCACTCTCCTCCAAAGCCTCATTACAAGTTTGTTTGAAAGTTAGGAAAATTCATTTCATCCTTGTACCATATGAAAATCTCACACAGTTTGCATTATTTGAGTCATGGGGAATTTATCTCTCAGGAAATAAATAGTTGCAGTCACAATATGAAAGCAACTAAAAAACCACTGACTTGCAAAAATGAGTTTCGAAGATAAAATCCCAGGGGCAGATTTACAATTAACTAACGCAGCACGGCGCAGCAAGTCATTTTGCTGCGCCATGCTGCGTTAGTTTGGAAAGCACAGGGATGCGACATATTTACAAGAATATGTCGCATCCTTGTGCTTCCCCCTGCGCTGGCGCACAAACTGCAGCCATGCACCGGCGCAGGCACCCTTGCACCATGGTGCAAGGATGCCTGCGTCGTGGGGAGATTGTTTTTGTGCAGGAAGGGGAACCTTCCTGCACAAAAACAATCACTACAACCATTTTCCTCTTTCAATCCGTGCTGCAGAATGCAGCGCGCATTGAAAGAGGAAAAAACGAGGAGAAATGAAAACATTTCTCCTCGGTGCGCCTGGCTACGCCACGTCTAGGGTGGCGAGGCTTTCAGACGCATCTCCAGAGTTACGATTTCTCGTAATTCTGGAGATGTGTCTTGTTCCATGAGTGTTGCGTTGGAACACCCACAGCAACACCCATGGAACGCCCCTGCACCGCAAAGTGCTGCGTGTGAAGGGGCCATATTTACAAGGAGAGGAAAAGTCACGCAGGGTGGCTTTTCCTCTCCTTGTAAATATGGAGCAGCCCCCTGCGCCACCAGTACGTCACAAAAAGTGACGTACTGGTGGCACAGGGGGCTTGTAAATCTGCCCCTAAGTCTTTAAGGTTCGGTGAAATTATACGGCCACTGATAATTGGAATAAAAAAGTCAGAAATATGTATAATCTAACCTCCTATTAACATTTAAATGAACACATGTGATAAGGTTACACACATTTTTTTATAGAAAACACAGTTGAAATACACATTATGGACAGTCTCACTGGAATTATGCCTCAGTAGAGGATAAAATTACGCAGCAGAGTTGAGTAAATTATTGGCTATAAAAGGAAAATTGTACAGAATCATGGTTCACATTCTGTGGAAGTACCATCTCACTACTTATTCATTCTCACACACCTTGAGACATAAGAATTCCAACGCTCTCACCACTGCAAAGGTTACTTAAGGAAAAAAGTACACCCATTCACCAGAACCTAGAGAATCTTTTTCTCACAAACAAAAAAAATGTTTTTCTTGCAAACAAGCACAAGATGAATAACTTATTCACACAGGTCTTTCTAACTCCAGGGTAAAATATGTTGTATAAAGCAGGCATGCAATGTTGTAGACAGCAGAAAACAAGCCTACATATGCACACATCTAATAACAAGCATTTGCAATGCAATAGGTCTCGCATTTATGAGAGTTTGAGCTATTGACATTGTAAATAATGCCTTTTATTTATGTGTTTTTAAAACATATAAATAAAAGGCATTGTCATTTACAATGCCAATAGCTTTAACTCTTGCAACTGCGAAACCTATTGCATTGCAAATGCGTGCTATAAAAATAAAAAATTCAAACAAAAACAAGAGCAACCCAAATGTCCTTGCGAACTGGGTATAGTTAATTAGCCACAATACAATTGTTCACAAGGAACTCATTTAAGTACGAAATTATAATTTAGCAAGGAATTAATGTCTTGCGCGATTTAAGCGAAGTATCTGATGTAGTCATTATGTATTTACATTCATTTCACATTCGTAATATTAAAAATTCATTTCAGAGCACATATATGACTAAAAAGAAAACAGAGAAAACACAGCCCAACAAAAACAGTTCTCATGCAACACTCACTTCAGCCGAAGTAAGGGCATTTTATTTGCAATTACAATCTTGGAAAATAGAAAAATAAACTTCTACTGTGTATTGACATTATTTACATATTTATATAAGAAGGAAAGTGACTTATGTGACCCCAGTGAAGTGACCATAACCAAAACAAAGAATATAGCTGCAGTGACAATATTTAAAACAAGCATTTGCGATGCAATAGTTCTCGCATTTGTAAGAGTTAGAGCTATTGACGTTGTAAATGACAATGTCTTTTACCTATGAGTTTTCTGTTTGGAGTGGAGTGAAGTGAATGTATGTGGTGTGGAGTGGAAATATGTGGGTTGGATTGGAATTGTTGGTTGTGGAATTGTGTGGAGTGGAGTGGATTTGTATAGTGGAATACTGTGCAGTGGAATTATGTGGATAGTAATTATGTGGTAATGAGTGTACTGGAACTATGTGGAGTGGGATTGTGTGTTATGAAGTGTAATTATGTGGAATGGCATTTTGTGTTGTGGAGTGGTATGTAGTGGAGTTTACTTATGTGGTGTGCTGTTGAATTTTGTCGGATGTGGTGTGTTGTGTAATTGTATTGTTGATTTGAATTATGTTGTTTGTTGAATTATGTGGTGTGGAATGGAAATGTGCAGAGTTGAATTGTGTGGCCTAGAAGTGTGTGGCATTGAGTGATAAATATGTTGAGTCGTATTATGTGGCATGGCGTGGAGTGTATTTAGGTGGAATGCTGCTGCGTGGCATAGATTGGATTTATATAGAGTGTATTTATGTAGTATGGAGTAGAGTGTAATTATGTGGAGTTGAATTATGTGGTGTTGAGTGGTATTATGTGGAGTATAAGTATGTTGTGTGGTGAATTGGGTGGGGCTGAATTGTGGAACTGTGTGGCGGAATGTGGAATTATGTGGCATGGTGTGGTGTATTATTGTGCGGAGTGGAATTATGTGGCATGTTGTGGAGTTGTATTTTGTGGAGTGGTATTATGGGTTTTGGAGTTGAGTGTCAATATGTGGCGTGAAGTGGAATTATGTAGGTTGAAGTGGAATTATGTATAGTTGTTTGGTATTGAATTATGTTGCGTGGAGTGTAATTATGTGGTTTTGAGTGGTATTAAGTTGCGTGGAGTGCTATTATGTGAAGTGGAATTATGTGGTGTGGAGTGAAGTGGAAATGTGTTTTTTAATTTTAGGATTGTAATTATGTGGCATGGAATGTTGTGGAGCGGAATTATTTACAGTTGAATTGTGTGGCATGGAATTATGAGATGTTCAAATGTGCTGTGTGTGGTAGAATTATGTGGTGTGGATTTGGAGAAGCTGTGCACACTATGGCTTTTATGTTATGGGGTATAAAGTTGTCCATTTGTTGGAAGAGGACTTCTTTTGAACAACTAAAATACAAGCCTAAACCGTATAATTTTACCCAGAAAAAACATTTCCCCTGAAAACGTTTCTTTGTATGTTGTGGTTGGTGTAAGAGTTTGTTCCCATTTATGTTAAACGTGCACGAGGCACACACTACAGCATATGGACACAATGCGTACATTGTATGTCATTGACTTTGTAATTGTAAATGAACAGTAAAAGGATGCTTTCTTCCTAATAGACGTGTAGAGGGGTTTCCTCCCCTTTGTGAAAGTCTTCTCAAACTACTGGAGAGCACTTCAAAGGAGTCGACATGTGCAACTGTTCTCTGATGTAAGCGGCCCACTTGCTTTTCAGCTATGGAACACTAGTCCCTAGTGTGGTGTACATGGCAATGACAAAAGGAAGTAGCCAATGGCGCCTTCAAGCCTACACTGCTTCAGACACAAATCTTGAAGAACTCACAATCAGGTTTTCTGCTGGCAACCAAGACAACAAATCATCTGCCTTCCACAGAACCCCTTAAACTTGTTTAGTTTTAGTGGTTGCACATGCTAGGAAGCCGTGCGTTAGCCAAGACCCTCTCATCTTCACATACGCTATCCGCTATTTGTCAGGAGAGTAGAGGACTGATTTATTGGATTTCTAGGCCGTCATCTGTTTTTTATAAGTCCAATCCTTAGTGCAGCAAAAGCAGCCCCAAAATCGTCTCAAACCACTGGTCCAATTTATTAGCGAGACCGGGCAAAATAAAGCCTAGTGCTGCTTACAAAAAGTGTTCCTATTTATAGAGAGGGGGGACACTAGGAGCTAATTATTGCTCCCGAAAAGTAACTAGTACACAAAGGGAGTCACTGTTCCTTGTAGAGGAAGAAAAGGAAGAAACTTTTGTCGTGTGCTACTCTATCTGTGGCGGACAGTGTGTCCTCATCATAATGCCCTCACACACCCCGAAGGATGTCATGCTTCATCATTTGGGCTTTGCTCCTCGTCGGGCCGGCGCTGCAATGTCCAACGGGTCCCCCGAAGGGTCACTTTATCGGAGATCTTTTGATGAGAAGCCGTTTGGGTGCGTGGGCGTAAGTGGCAGTGAAGTCTAAAGTGGTGTATTTACAAAATGACGGGAGGGAGGGTCGGTACTATTTATTAGAATGATCCCTCTGTCATTGTTAAAACAAAGTGTGTGGTGCTGCTCTAGGGGATATTATGTCCCTCTGTAGCTGGGTATATGTCCCTAATGGACATATATAATGGTCAACATGTTTCGCGCTGTATGTGGCCTCAGAAGCAGATCCAGAGCGCTTCTTCAGGACCAAAGGAAGTTCAATTTTAATATCACGCAGGTGGATCGGCCCTGCTACTACGGGAGAACTTTCCCGAGTGCCCTCACTGATCTCATGAGGTCCTGATTCTAATATTAAGGGAAACGCTACTCCTTTCTACAGATTTGGCGGCACTGGTTAGTTTAGGCTGCCGCTTGATACTAAAATTGAACTTCCTTTGGTCCTGAAGAAGCGCTCTGGATCTCCTTCTGAGGCCACATACAGCGCGAAACATGTTGACCGTTATATATGTCCATTAGGGACATATCCCCAGCTACAGAGGGACATAATATCCCCTAGAGCAGCACCACACACTTTGTTTTAACAATGACAGAGGGATCACTCTAATAAATAGTACCCACCTTCCCTCCAGTCATTTTTTAAATACACCACTTAAGACTTCACTGCCACTTACACCCACGCACCCAAACGGCTTCTCATCAAAAGATCTCCGATAAAGTGACCCTTCGGGGACCCGTTGGGCATTGCAGTGCTGGCCCAATGAGGAGCAAAGCCCAAATGATGAAGCATGACATCCTTTGGGGTGTGTGAGGGCATTATGATGAGGACACACTGTCCCCCACAGATAGAGTAGCACACGACAAAAGTTTCTTCCTTTTCTTCCTCTACAAGGAACAGTGACTCCCTTTGTGTACTGCTTACAAAAAGTGCACTTAAACTCTACTTGTACTTTTGGTGTATTGTCTTTGTATTCTGCATTAATTAAGCAAAGCTTCTATTTTTAAAGTATTTTCTGAAGTAGCCTCGTTGTGTGGTGACCTGGGTCAAGGATTTCATTATTTATATGCTCTGCTAAAGACATTTAACAGTTTGTGAGACAAAAACCGGTGCTGTAATTTTTTTTTCAGGAGGATTCCTCAAAGGCCCCTTGGAAGGGGCAGCCTGTCAAGCTCTGGGTACTGCGCAAGGCACTTGAGCACAGGAGACATCTGTGCTGGGAGGAAGAGGGGTTCCGATATGTTTGAGCGCACAGGCCCCAGGTGTCCACTGTAGTGCAGAGTCATGTGACCACAAGAAGGCAGCTCACAAAAACAAGTTAGAAACTGTAATGCGATGCTGAAACAAAAGACTAGTGTGTGCAGAGTTTTCTCCTGTGCCACTCTGCAGGGGCTGCTGCTGCCGTCTTCCATCATCACCTAAGCACAACCCGTCCGTAAAAAAAAAATCAAACGCTATGAAGTGGCCAACGCTTCACAGTTGGGAGGGTGCGAATAAAAAGTCACAAGTGCGTGTGGGACAGGGACAACAAACTGGCACAGGGAAGAGGTGAAACAGTATGTGGGTGGGGACAAAGTAAACAAGATAAAGGCACGCAGGGAACCACTCAAAATACAGACACATGTGTGAAGACCTGTTTAGAATTTACAACAAGCATTTACTGCCAACCTTGTTTAGGACCAAGTGAGTGTCCTGTCTGAAGGCGTTTAAGAAAATAGTGCCTTGAGGCTGTAATTAAAACCTAGGGTGTAACAACACATGTAATAGGGGGTGTCCTCATGGGAGGTTACAAAAAGAGACAAGGCGGTAATAAGGAGGGACTACAAAGCCTAATGACTAATGAAAAGCCACCATTTACAAAGGACAGGGACAGGAGCCAATTAAAAAGATGGGTGGGAAGTAGGCGGAGCTTTATGCACATATCCTGAATACAGCATGTCTCGAAGAGACAGCGCAAGCGCTGCCTAGGCGAGACCTAAAAAGCATACCTTTTTAGGTCCAGCCTGGACAGTGGATGCGCTGTCGTTTAATAACCTGTTGTAGATGCTTTGTGGAGTTCCAACTATACCCATTACTTGCCTTTGCTTTTTATTTGTCTATGTCAGTATCACCTTTCAGTGGACTGCTCCCTTCATTGCGCAGCTCCGCCTGGTAGCTGCTGCCCCCAAGCTCCCTGCTGCTGATCTACTGACCCTCAGATCAGTGGTTCGAGGCCCTCCTCCGCCCACAGGCACCTGCCTGCTCCTCATCCCTGGTGGTCTAGTGGTAGAGCATCACTGCTCTGCTGCTGGAATGCCCTCTGTCTCTTTTTCTGCTTTTCTTTTTTGCCTTTCTCTCTGCTTTCTTCTGCCTTTACTGCTTTTTTCCCTCATCCCTTTTGGTCAAGTGGTAGAGCGTCACTGCTCTGCTGCTGGACAGACCTCTGTCTCTCTTTTATTTCCTGCTTTTTTTCTGGCTTTTTCTGTCCCTTTCTCCCTTCTTGCACTTTTTCCTCTTTTTCTACTTGTGCCCTTTGCCGCGCATGCCCCTGCCACTGCGATCCCCAGCGGTCCCTCCCCCTCCAGTGCCACTTTCCCTCTCCCTGTGATTCCCGCCTCCCAGCTGTCCAACCCCCCCAGCAAACTACTTAATGGCGGCCACTGGGTGGTGAAGGTGCAGTCCACTGACCTTTCAGTGGACTGCCCCCTTCCTTGCGTGGCCCACCTGGTAGCTGCTGCCCCCGAGCTCCCTGCTGCTGATTTCCTGACCCTCGGTTCAGTGGTTCAAGGCCCTCTTCCACCCGCAGGCACCCGCCTGCTCCTCATCCCTGGTGGTCTAGTGGTAGAGCATCACTGCTCTGCTGCCGGACTGTCCTCTGTCTCTTTTTTCTGCTTTTCTTTTCTGCCTTTCTTTCTGCTTTCTTCTGCCTTTACTGCTTGTTTCCCTCATCTCTGGTGGTGTAGTGGTAGAGCATCACTGCTCTTCAGCTGGACTGCCCTCTGTCTCACTTTTTTTCTGCTTTTTTCTGGCTTTTTCTGCCTTTTCTTTCTGTCCCTTTCACCCTTCTTGCACTTTTTCCTCTTTTTCTTCTTGTGCTCTTTGCTGCGTTTGCCCCTGGTGCTGCGATGCCCAGTGGCCTTGCCCCCCTCCAGTGTCACTTTCACACTCCCAGTGTTTCCCGCCTCCCGTCTGTCCAGCCACCAAGCACACTACTTAATGGCGGCCACTGTGCAGTGGCATGCAATGGGTGCACCAAAGGCTAGCCCATCTGCACCCGTCCGTGCCTGGACTGCGCCCAGCACCATGGACCCTGGTCCTCGGGCCTTCCACTGATACGACACCAGGACACTTCTCCTGCAGAAACTGCAGCTGCACCCTGACCCACCTTGGCACTCCAGCTCCTCCTTCAGCCCAACCAACCAACAGCAGACCCAACCGGCTAAGCTGTATCTTCCTCAATGTGCGTGCCCTCCACAAATATGCCACAGAAATCTGAGACCTCCTCGACTGTCTCTACTGACATCGCCTTCCTTACGGAAACCTGGACCAGTATGAGACATCGCCATCATCCACAAAAACACCCTCCGCCTGACCATCCACAAGGACGACTCAATGACAAGAATGGAACACTTCCACTTCCAGATCCAGACCAACCCCAACACCACCCTCTGCAGCAACCTCTTCTGCAGACCACCTGGCCCCTTCCCGCCCTTCAATTACGTCATCATCCCCCAGGCTCTTGCATCCACCGATTACATCCTACTCTGCGACCTCAACTTTCACCTGGACAACCCCAACCACCAGAACACTGCATCCCTTCTGGAGAACCTCGCCAACGTAGGACTCAAGCAGCTAGTCACCGCTCTAAACCATGCAGCAGGACACACGCTTGACCCCATCTTCTCCACCAGCGGAAACGTTACCTACAGCCACACCACCAAACTCCTCTGGACAGACCACCACTGTGTGGACTTCGCCTTCACCAAACCCATCATACATCAATGCCCTCACCGCCCCCCCAACTGTACTTGGAACAAGGTCACCGAAGAAGCTCACTGCCTCCCTCAGCACTACCACACTGCTGACAGCCGCAGACACCAATACCGCAGCACACAACCTCCACCGATGGATCTCAAACTGCTTCAACACTCTAGCACCCCTCAAGTAGGCACATAGCAAGCAGCACTCCAAGAAAGCCAGCTGGTTCACCCCAGCCCTCCATGAGTCCACATGCACCTGCAGACGACTAGAGAAGAAATGGAGAAACAACAAAACCCTGGAAACCCACACAACATTCAAAGCCGCAGTCACTGCACACCACCTCCTCCTCTAAACCACAAAGAACACGGCCCTCCAGGACAGAACAAACACCAACGCACACAACAGTAAAGAACTCTTGTAGTAATGGAAAAGTTTAACCTTGGTGATAAATTTTGCCGTACTGTACAGCTCTTATATCGAGATCCATTGGCAAGACTGTTGGTTAATGGTAATCTGACTAATCCTTTTAAGATCACTAGAGGTACCAGACAGGGCTGCCCTCTCTCTCCGCTTCTTTTCGATTTATATATTGAGCCCTTTGCTCAGTGTTTAAGGGATGAGCCGAGTATTACATCATTCAGGTTTGGCGCGTGGGAGAGGAAGGTAGCCCTGTATGCGGATGATGTCTTGATTCTGTCATCTGAATTAGAGACGTTGTTTCATCAGGTCATTAGACTTGCACAAGATTTTGGGCGGGTCTCTGGCTATGAGGTAAATGCAGAAAAGACGGAAATCATGGCGTGGAATCTGCCGGAGTGCCAGTATCAAACGAAGAGTGAGATGAGATATCTGGGAGTCAGGATAGTGCAGAATATAGATAAGATCGCTGGGACTAATCTTACTAACACCTCTAAGGATTGTCAGAAACTTATGAAGTCCTGGGTCCATCTCCCACTGACCATTTTAGGCCGGATTAACTTAATTAAAATGATCATATTACCAAAAATTACATTCCTTTTTAACACCATTCCCTTACATTTTGAGAAACAGGCGATTGATAAGCTACAGCAAGCTATCAATTCTTTTGCCTGGGCATATAAGGCCACGAGGATAACATGGAAGAAGCTTAGACGTAGGAGGGAGAAAGGGGGTCTCACTCTCCCGGATCTTCAGTATTATGCCTGGGTTTTTCAACTATCATATTCCAGGATGCTCCTGAAAGCCCCAGATAACTCAGATAGGGAGTCATGTTTTCTGCTATGATTGAGGGGTGGGGTTGCCACTGGAGGGGTTTCTTTTTAAATATGGTGACCAAAAATACTTCAAAAAGATCAGATTGAAAGTTCTTTTGGCAGCGGCCCGAATGTGGGCCAGAATTAAGCGATGTACGGGCCTGAATTATTTTTCAAGTTTAGCCCCCTTGTGGGATTCGCCAGGGGCTCCAGAATGTCTAAGAGACAAGTTAGCCATACCACTCAGAACAGCTGGGCTCACTGTGTGGAGAGATTTGACTTTTGAGGGTCACTTTTACCATGGGCATCCTTACACGGTATGTTGGAGGAGGGTATGTCTAGGTTTAAATACTTACAGCTGCAGAGTTGGTCACAGAATCTTAAAAAGCCGATAGGAATAGGGAACACTCTAGAGGAACAACTGGTTCTAAGACCAGGGGGGAACAAGGAGGTGTCTTTCTTCTACTGGTCTATAGAGGAAGCCGTAGACGGAGATTTTAAATTGGCGGAAGAACTGTGGAAAACCTCCATGCCAGATGAGAATTGGGAGGATTTGTGGCAGATTTCTTTCCAAACCCTGTTTGTGATTGTGAAACCTGCCTGGCTCAGGAGAAACCACTATTTCACCACTCATAGAGCCTATTTATCTCCAGCAAGACTTTCTAAAATAACTAATGGCCCCCCAGTAAGCTGTAAGAAATGCGACCTAGCAAATGCTTCTGATGTACATATGTTTAAAGATTGCCCTGGGCTAATAGAATTTTGGGAGAGAGTAGGGGCAACTTTAGCTGACATTGTGGGAACCCCTGTTCAGCTTTCTCTCACTCTGATCATTTTTGGAATAAGCAGTGAAATTATAGGCCCTATAAGGTTTTTTTTATTTTATGCAATTTTGCTGGCAAGGAGAGAAATTTGCAGGAGATGGGTAGAGGCCACACCCCCCATGCATTCAGAATGGTTGTCCTCTTTATATAGGACCTCTAGGATAGATCTGGGTAGATTGCAGAATAGTAAGAGGAAAGCAGTATGGGACTGTCTGCTCAATTGGTCTTTGCGTTAGTCTTTTTTTGTTTTTTGTTATCAAATTATCCTTTGGATCCTATGATTATGCCTCTCTGGAAACTCTCAGGATAGGGCGGGCCTTGCTCCCTGCGCCCAGTTTCCATTGTGTGCAGGCCCGTACCAACAGCCTTCGGTCATAATCCACCTGAAGAGAGTGAGATCTTGTTCTCCGTTATAAAGGGGTCAGTGGCATTTTTGGGGGTTATGGCATACCAGTAGGCGGGCATTGTCCCAGGTTTTAACTTGATTGCCTACGTCTCCTTGAAACCGAGAAATGGTATTGACAGCCTACCTAATGTCAACTGTGGTCTGAGGCGAATGAGGATAAAAAAATAAAAAATAAAAAAAAACAGTAAAGAACTCTTTGCCATCATTAAGGAGTATGCCAGGCCCAACAGTGAGACCACGGATGTCCCACCCGCCCAAGACCTCTGCGACAAACTCGGTGCCTTCTTCCACCACAAGATCAGGCAGATCTATGACAGTTTTGACACCCAAGACCATCCCACCAAACCCGACACCATCGCACCCAACCACACCGCACCCCAACAGGTCCTGCTCAACTGGACCACGTTCTCTACAGATGACACTCTCAAGACCATGAAGAGCATCCACTCCGGAGCCCCCTCGGACCCATGCCTGCATCACATCTTCCATAGAGCAGCCACTGCCATCGCCCCCAAGCTCCACCACACCATCAACTGCTCCATTGAGACGCCACCTCCCCCGACTGGAAACACGGCGAGATCAACCCTCTGCTAAAGAAACCATCTGCCGACCCGACAGACCTCAAGAACTTCTGACCCATCTCCCTGCTCTCCTTCCCAGCCAAGGTCATTTAGAAGGCCATCAATGCCCGACTCTCCGAGAACATCGAAGCAAACCCCGTCCTGGACATCTCCCAAGAAAACACTGTACCGAGACTGCACCAACGACATCTGCCCCTCCTCGATCGGGGCGAAACCGCAGCCCTCATCCTTTTGGACCTCTCAGTCGCCTTAAACACCATCTCCCACTGCACCATAATCACAAGACTCCATGACGCCGACATCCATAACAAGGCCCTGGACCTCCATTAACAACTTCCACAGTGAGAAGAAGGCCGTCGCCACCTGGATGAAAAACAGTTGCCTCAAACCCAACTCGGACAAGGCCGAAGTCCTCATCCTGGGACCCACCACCTCAGCTTGGGACAGCTTCTGGTGGCCCTCTGCATTGGGAACCCCGCCCACCCCCACAGACCACACACAAAACCTCGGCATCATACTGGACTCCTCTCTCACTATGAACCGCCAGATCAACGCCGCCTCCTCATCCTGCTTCCACATGCTTCGCCTACTTCGAAAGACATTCAGATGGATCTCCACCGAAAACAGAACAATGGTCACCCGCGCACTCATCAGCAGCAGGCTTGACTACGGCAACATACTCTACGCTGGGGTCAACCAGTTACTCCTCAGGAAACTCCAAAACGTTCAAAATGCCGCAGCCAGACTGGTCCTCGACATCCCCCGTCACAGCCATATCACCGATCATCTCCGAGAACTCCACTGGTTCCCAGTCAACAAAAGAATCATTTTCAAGCTCCTCATGCATGCCTACAAAGCCCTCCACGACGCAGGACCAGCTTATCTGAACCACCGCCTCTCATTCTACGTACACACAAGACACCTCCGCTCCTCTTAGCTTGCCCTTTCCACCATCCCTCAGATCCACAAGACTAGAACCAGAGGAAGATTCTTCTCCTACCTCGTTGCCAAGACTTGGAACTGCCTGTCTCTCAGAAAAATCCCCACCGCTGACCCAATTCAGGAAGGATCTCAAGACCTGGCTCTTCGACTGAACCCCAGTGCTCAGACGGATCAACAGCCCTCCCTTTCCCTCCCCTGGTGCCTTGAGACCCTCCGGGTAAGTAGACATGCTTTACAAACCCTGATTTATTGACTGAGTGTCCTTTAAAAATCCTTACCTGCTACTGGTCAGTCCTGCCTCTTTGTCCCTTCTTTTTCTCTTCCGTTCCTCCCACGGAGCAGGGACTAAGTTCTGTCTCATTACGCTATGGTTCTTTATCTGTTCTTTGGGGGACTCTTTATTTCTTGGTCTTCTGCTCTGTTACTGTTTGCCTGTGTTCAGCTTTTGCGTCATAGCTGATTACATTTAAATATGGCATTCCTCCCTCCCACCTCCTCTTAATGTCACAGTTGTGTTAGTGCTGCCTCCTGCGCAGTGCCTCCTGCTATGTTGGTTGTATTGTTTTAGCTTTTTTGCAATTTTCAATGTCGCCCGTTAGTTGGGCTTTTTTGGTAGGATATTTGTTTGGTTTTGGGCTTCCTTTTAAGAGGTATTGGGCTTGGTTTTTTGTTTCTTCCTTTTCTTGCACTGTTGTGGATGAACGTAGTGAGCTGTTTATATTCATCATTATTAGAGTGATAAAAGAAGGACTATTGTGACTGATGTTTACAGTCAATCTAAGACATTCCAGGGGTCACCACAAAATGCTAATGCTCGTCCCGATTTTCACTCACATTTTGAGCTGCTGCAAAAATAAACATAATAAAGCTGTGTTCTCCGTTGGAAAAATAGATATATTTTATATGAAGCGGTTGTATTGATGATGTTTCGCAACTAATACTGTGCAAAAATATCTGCACATTTATACCATTTTAAAGTTGGGCAAGAAATGCTTATGGTTTGCACAATAGTACTCTTATTTGAACCGGAGCTATTTATTTTGCTTTTGCTATACAACAAGAGCGCCACACTGATATGACTGCAGAGTTTACGCAGAGGTCAGGGCTGCTTGCTCTTATGGAAATATTTCCTCGGTTGGGCGTTGCCTACTGTGTGTCCATTTGGGACCCTCAACGTCACGTCCCGGGGGTAGGTTTCCCTCACTCTACCGTGACAAATTGTAAACAGAGATGGGGGATTTGCGGCTATCCTCCTTCGGCCAAGCATAGTTGAACTCAGCCATGGCTTGAGCGGGAGGGGCTGCCGCTTCCTCCAATGCCTCCTTGTACGAGGAGGCGGCTAAGGGAGGTGCCGTCGAACCTCCCCTGCCCTACCACTGGCAGGCTACCAAGAGTTCTCTGCAGGAGCACTTCATCTTCCTCTTCAACAAGGAGCTTTGAGAGAGGTGCACTTCGTAGTGGGCAAGGATAAAAAATTAGGTAGCATTCGCGCCAAGAATTATTTTCAATTCTATTAAGGACACGGAGGAGAGGATTATGCTTTCTCTTTCATTTATTGCCACTCACAGCAGCCAATGAAAACTTTGTTTAATGTAAATAAACTTCATTTCCCATGATGCACATGTAACACATCACATCCAGTAAGCCCCGATAAGAGCCACCATGACCGGAAATCCTCCTCTTTCTTTGTACGAACAATAAAGTTCAATAACATAACAATAGTCCAAACATCCTCCAACGTGGAAGAACAATCCAACTGGAAATATTGGCTTCTCAACCAGGATGAGTCTCACTCATTCTTCTTCTCCGAACCTGGAAAAAATGAGAGATAGAAAAACCCCGTAACTTCTGCTTAAACAGAATATAAATACATACGGGTGGGTAAACATTACAAAAACTGTAATACAACTGGGTGGGATAATCCTCGCCTCCGTGTCCTTAATAGAATTGAAAATTCTTGGCGCGAATGCTAGCTAATTTTTTATTCTATTACAGGACCGGAGGCTTTGTATTATGCTAGTTTAACGCAGGTCAAATACCACAGAGGAAATATCACCCACCGGTTTATAATAAAACTGTTTAAAGGTAGACTCAGATGACCAATCAGCCGAATGCATAATGTCTTGAATAGTAGAACCCAACATAAATGTCTTGGAGGCCATGGCGCCCCTAACAGAATGTGCCCCAAATACCTGGGTATCAATACCTGCTTCTTGCATAAC
>CAWUFW010022882.1:0-86468 GCA_963921515.1 Calotriton arnoldi | reverse complement strand
GAGCCCGTGTGGCTCCAACGTTTGGCGCCATTATTTTCAGAGCCCCGTGTGGCTCCCACGTGCGGCATAATTTGTTTTAAGGGCCACTGCGAGCCCAAGCCTCATTTGACCATTTCCAGCTGCCCAGCAAGTAGTGGGCAGCTGCAACGTTTAGGCCTTTCTTTGGGGGCATTTTCTTTATGTGAGTTAGGAGTGAGAAGCACTCCTTTGCCCCAGCCTTTCACAGCTGCGCAGCACTCAGGTGCCAGCTGCAGCGTTTAGGCCACAGTGCTTTGGGGGCAGGCTTAGAGGTAGGAGTGAGATGCACTCCTTGGCCCCTGACTTTCCCAGCTGCCCAGCAAGTAGTGGGCAGCTGCTACGTTTAGGTTTGCACAGTGCGCACCTTGGACTTTCCGCTGCCTTGGCAGCGCGCCCTGACTTTGGGACATAGGGCATTTGAGCCCTTTAGAGATGGCCAGTTGGCCAGGGGGACTGTTAGGTTTGTAGGGCACCAGGCCCTAATGTGATTTATGCCTCTGCTAAGGTTTCTACTGTGAGGTAAGTGCTAACGTGATATGGTGGTGCTAGGAAATGTGATTCCTGTATTATGATTTACGCACCCTGTTTTAGGCGTCTAATGTACTGTCATGATTATGAGGTTTTGCATAATGTGTTTATGCTTGTGATTTTATTATTACCTAATGCGTTTAGGTTGTGAGTTATTCTCTACTGTGCTTTACGCCCCTAATGTGAGTTATACTTAGGAGGTTAGGGTCTAATGGGTTTAGACTTATGAGAGGATTGCATAATGTATTTATGCTGGTGAGATTGGCGCAGAATGTAATTCACGCCTAATGTGATACTGTGCATAATGTAGTTTATGTTACAGGCTGATGCTAAGTACAGTGGTTACCAGTGATTACTGGTTGTACGTTTATGATGTGTTCTACATTTATTATAAGTGATACGTATACTAAGTTCGCTTTGTGCTGGTTCTGACAGTGGTCCAGTTGGCCCTGTCAGGTGTAAATAATCCCTTGTAAATATGACCCCGTGCCAGGTGGCACAATGTATATTATGTGAGTACTATTCTAATGTGTTTTATGATAATACAAAGGCTATTTTTATATATAACCTTGTGTGGAGTTCCTTTTTGTGGTGTGCCTAGTATGTTGTTGCTGTGGGTGTGTTGCGCAAACGCTTTACACATTGCCTCCGGGATAAGCCTGACTGCTCGTGCCAAGCTACCAAGGGGGTGAGCAGGGGTTATCTTTGGCGTGTAACTCCCTTGCCCTGACTAGAGTGGTGGTCTCTGCCTGGCTTTGGCGCAAGCCTTAGCCAACCAGAGATCCCATTTCTAACATTGGTGGCAGCGGTGGGGATTTGGACTTGCGTTTGCGCAGTACCACAGCGACAACTGGCTGCACTACAAAACTCTGCATTTTAGATAGTCACATGGAAAGGGATTATTGTTTCTGAGTTTGTTTTTAGTGTCATTTGAAATGTGTTTCTTGTGCACTATGAGTTGGGTGTCCTGCCAAGGACAGAAACCAGAGAATCTGGAGGAGAGACTGCCCTTGAGCCATTGCGCTGGTTCTTGGGTTGGCCTACAGTGGGGACTTAATTGGTATGGAGTCACTAGCTCGGGAGGGTAGATTATCCCCTAAGTGCAGTGTGAGTTTTCTGGATTCACCAGTAAGGGTGGGATCCAGTGGTGGCAGCGAAGTGTGTGTCCAGTGCATGAAGTCCCCGTCCCGTTCCCAGAGTATGGTACCTGGTGCTCAGTAAGAGGGGTGCAGGTTGAGATTCAGGGACAGTAAGGAACTGTCTCACCGGTCTGGGGGGGTGTGTGGATGAGTGATGTGCTGCTGGACGCTGGGGTGAGTTCTCTGAAATAAGTAGCTTGCTGAATAATTGAGTGTGAGTTCTCTGAAATAAGGAACTTGCATGGGGGAGTAACCTTGAGGGATGGTGCAGGTGTCTCCTAACCCGCGTGGCGGAGATGGTTCAAATGAACCCAACTAGGAACGGTTATAGTGAGGAGTAGTCTGTCCTGTTGGACTGTTCTGTATGGGGGACCTCCCCGTGGTAGAGGATCTGAAGAAGCATTGGGGAGTGAGTCCAATAAGAGTGGCTCGGGTATCTTCCGGTCCTGTGTGGTGGAAGAGGTTCAGTGTAGCCCAGCTAGGTCCCAGTGTAGCGGGAGGGGTGTAGGGGCTCACGTCCTGTCTCAGAGGAGAAGGAGTGAGTGTGCCCGAAACCCAGTCCCAGGGCCTGGATGGTTTCTTCAGGGAACACCAGGTTGGGGGCCTAGGATGTACTTGTAGGCCATTTGAGGAGGATCTTCTAGTCTCTAGAGGACGTGGAGCGTCTGTAACCAGAGCTCCAGCAGTCCTGGTGCTAGGCAGCACCGCTCCTAAGTGGAGGGTGCAGAAGTCCTGATTGAGGGGTGAGACGGGGAGAGGTTTCCCAGTGGAAAAACCAGTGGGTCCAGAAGGGGCCATGGGGACACCACTTCTGCCCTGGGTTTGTGCCCGGCAGACTGTCACACGACACATTAGTTATGTGTCACCCTCGGGGGGGCATGCGTGCTCCCCGTGAAGTCCTGGTTCGCCGGGCATCTGACCGAAGGGTAGCGTCCCTGGGTTGGGGAGCCAGGTTCAGGTGTTTGCCTGACCTGGACGGCAGGGCGACTGTAATCAGTGTCCTGGCCGGTTTGCCTTCTAGGGGGTACCACTCCAGTTGGGAGGGTATCGGACTCTGGAAGGGGGTGCAGAGGGAGGGAGTACCTGCCTCTGACCCCGGTGCAGCCGGTGAATTTGGATCCCAGGTGGTAGATCAGTTCATGGAGAGAGGTCCTGAACTGGTGGGAGAGTTGTGTTCTGGAGGGTGCTTTTCCTGGGAGGGTGCGCGACCCCAGAAATAGAGGTAGGGGGAGGAGATGCTTCGCCCGTGACCTCTGGTCAGCCTGAGGGTGCGGACCCTAGGTTGAAGGATCAGTGGTAGTTTGGAACTACACTGAGAGGGAGAGTGGAGAATGGCTATTGGATGCCAGGGGTTACTGCCCCCCACTCTGTGGATTGGCAAGGACCAGTGGTATCTGGGTGGCCTAGGGCCTGGTCCTGGCCATGACCACTAGGGAGTACCAGTGGGGTAGCCTAGTTGGTCCTGAGTTTTTTTTCAGAGGGAACCACATGGGTTCAGAGTGGCGTAGAACCGGAGGGTGTCCCTGCAGTGCGGGCCCGCGTCCGTGTTCTATCGCCCCAAGCAGGGAAGCCCATCACAGTGGTGATTGGTCTGCCCTGCGTTTTGGCTGGAAGGGGGTTGTGTTGGACTTGGCCCTTTTTGGCAGGTTCACCCCTAAACTTTTTGCCTTGTATGTTAGTAGTTTTAAGTCTCTGGGCACTTTAGCACTGTGGTCCAGTGTAAAGTGCGTGCACGCTGAGTGCGTGTGGTGAGATTGGCCTGCCCTCCCATAGGAATGCATGGGGGATATGTGTGTCCATGGTAATTCCTGGTGTGAGAGGAGTGCAGGGGCGAGTTTAGTATGTGCGAACTCGTGAGAATAAATGCTGCGCAATGGTGTGCGCAGATTTATTGTGACTGGTGTAGAAATGCCACTTTTAGAAGTTGGCATTTATGTGTGCTCTGTGTCTGCCTGCCTGATGTGAATTGCATGTCTGGCTTGTGAGTGACAGGGGCTGGGAGGTGTGTGTGGCTCCAGGAGGGGCAGGGTGAGTCAGCGCAGGGCTGAATAGGGAGATCTGCATCTAGATGGGAGGGAGGAGTTGCACCTGGGACCTGAATAGGACTGTGCCTTCCCTCCACAATGCTGGCTCCACCCCCTGTGGTGCGTCTGATGTCCCTAGCCTGTCCTGTGAAAGGAGAGAGGAGCTGAGCAAAACAAAGTGCTCCAAAGCTCCCCCAAACCAGTTGCGTCTGGTTTTTCCCCAGCCCGGCACCTTTACACAAAGGGAAAAGGGTGTATAAAAGAAGGGGCTGTGACCCTATGAAAATGTTCTTGTTCCTGGACTCGAATCTGCCAGGGGCGTGCTGCTGCTGGGGCCCAGGGGGGGCTGCCAGGAGGGCTTGCCTCCCTGGGCCCTGCCTTGCCCCTGGACCTTGAAGACCTCTTTGCTGGGAGCTTCCTTTGCTCCATCTCTTTGCCTGCAGGACTTGGGCTTCATCTAGCGCCTGGAAGCGCTATCCTTTAATTACCCAGAGAAGGAGCACGAGGGCTCCACAGCGCTGAGCTGCCCGTGGAGGAGGGAATCCCCGGCATAGGGATTCCCCCGCATTTTTGTCGTGCCGAGCGGGAGCCCACCCCGCATCTTGCCGCTTTATTCTTATTTAAAATGGCGGGTGCCCACCCCGCTTATTGCTCATAATTGCGGGTGCCCACCCCGCTTTATATCCTTAATTTAGAGGGAGCCTACCCCTCATTGAGGAGATCACTGCCGCCGCGAACCGCGGCCCGCCTGGTTGTGGGCGGGGCCTGCGGGCGGAAGAGGCCGAGAGAGAGAGAGGGGCCGTCGAAAACCCGGGCGGGCGCCTAGCCCATGCCGGGACGTGCTGAGGAGGACGGGAGTCTACCCCGCCTCCCCGAGGGCCAAAGAGGAGTGAGTCCCAGGTTCCAGGAGGGAGCCCGGGTGAAGAGCGGATATGCGGCTGAGGCCGCCAAAGGCAGCGCGGGGCTCCCGTGAGTGAGGGAAGCCCCGCGCCACAAAGAGGAGACCGGGAAGAGAGGAGTCCTCCCCCCGCCAAGAGCCGGTGAGTTGCAACAGCTATGGGGGGGGGCTAGGCGCATTGTTGGTGCCGGTCCAAGTCCGGCCTATTTCCTGAGCGGCCCCTGATAGGGGGTCGTTCCAACAAAGAGGGGCCCGTGCGCATTTTCAGTGCCCCCAGTGTTGGGCTGACTTTCACAGCGGCGCCGCAGTTGCGGGCCGCTGCAACAGGGGCATGTGTGTTTAGAGCTCGTGTGGCTCCAACGTTTGGCGCCATTATTTTCAGAGCCCCATGTGGCTCCCACGTGGGGCATAATTTGTTTTAAGGGCCACTGCGAGCCCAAGCCTCATTTGACCATTTCCAGCTGCCCAGCAAGTAGTGGGCAGCTGCAACGTTTAGGCCTTTCTTTGGGGGCATTTTCTTTATGTGAGTTAGGAGTGAGAAGCACTCCTTTGCCCCAGCCTTTCACAGCTGCGCAGCACTTAGTGCCAGCTGCAGCGTTTAGGCCACAGTGCTTTGGGGGCAGGCTTAGAGGTAGGAGTGAGATGCACTCCTTGGCCCCTGACTTTCCCAGCTGCCCAGCAAGTAGTGGGCAGCTGCTACGTTTAGGTTTGCGCAGTGCGCACCTTGGACTTTCCGCTGCCTTGGCAGCGCGCCCTGACTTTGGGACATAGGGCATTTGAGCCCTTTAGAGATGGCCAGTTGGCCAGGGGGACTGTTATGTTTGTAGGGCGCCAGGCCCTAATGTGATTTATGCCTCTGCTAAGGTTTCTACTGTGAGGTATGTGCTAACGTGATATGGTGGTGCTAGGAAATGTGATTCCTGTATTATGATTTACGCACCCTGTTTTAGGCCTCTAATGTACTGTCATGATTATGAGGTTTTGCATAATGTGTTTATGCTTGTGATTTTATTATTACCTAATGCGTTTAGGTTGTGAGTTATTCTCTACTGTGCTTTACGCCCCTAATGTGAGTTATACTTAGGAGGTTAGGGTCTAATGGGTTTAGACTTATGAGAGGATTGCATAATGTATTTATGCTGGTGAGATTGGCGCAGAATGTAATTCGCGCCTAATGTGATACTGTGCATAATGTAGTTTATGTTACAGGCTGATGCTAAGTACAGTGGTTACCAGTGATTACTGGTTGTACGTTTATGATGTGTTCTACATTTATTATAAGTGATACGTATACTAAGTTCGCTTTGTGCTGGTTCTGACTGTGGTCCAGTTGGCCCTGTCAGGTGTAAATAATCCCTTGTAAATATGACCCCGTGCCAGGTGGCACAATGTATATTATGTGAGTACTATTCTAATGTGTTTTATGATAATACAAAGGCTATTTTTATATATAACCTTGCGTGGAGTTCCTTTTTGTGGTGTGCCTAGTATGTTGTTGCTGTGGGTGTGTTGCGCAAACGCTTTACACATTGCCTCCGGGATAAGCCTGACTGCTCGTGCCAAGCTACCAAGGGGGTGAGCAGGGGTTATCTTTGGCGTGTAACTCCCTTGCCCTGACTAGAGTGGTGGTCTCTGCCTGGCTTTGGCGCAAGCCTTAGTCAACCAGAGATCCCATTTCTAACAGGGAGCTGTTCTGGTCCTTTAGGGTAAGGTCAGACCGATTTTCAAATGGCATTCCCCTTCTCTGGCACGGTTTAAATGAGCAGATTTTGCTTTGTGTTAACAGAATATCTTGAACAATCAAATGTAAGTAAAATCAAGAGTGCTAATTATATGAAATGAAATAAACCAATTAAATTTTAGGAACTCTTTGTGATACAAAATAAAGACTTCAATAAACGTTATTCATTATGATATGAATAAAATAAAATTCTCAGATAAGTATATAATTGTCAACCCCAAAGGTAAAATCGCATCACAGATGCAGTGACAATCATGAAAGACTGTGCTGTCTTTAAAAAAACACACAAAAAAACGGAAAACAAACTCGGCTTGATTGGCATTTTTGTTGCGTTATATCATTAAAGAAAATAGACAGCAGCAACAAAAAAAAGGCTAACCACGCGATTTACGTGGTTTTCTAGGAGGGTGCAGATTTACATTGCAATATAAAGTTGAGGAGTAAATAAAAGGCCCAATTACCTATGAGCAAATGTAATTACTTCGAGACCATGTATTAATTCTCACAGTCCTTGTACATTGAGGTGAGTCCTTATCCCGGGGACATGCGATCACAGTTACACACTTCTTCCTTAAAAAGAAAAAGATAAAGTTTTCATGAATCTTAAACTTTTCATGATTCTTAAACTTTTTTTTTTATTTGTAAATCAGGCTTCTCCCTTTCAGGTTCCAATACGATCCCTCACAATTCACATAACATCCTCTACATCTCCCTGCTATATTGTTCCTGGGCAAGCCGCAAAAGGTTCCCTGAGGAAATTAATGAAATGAGGAAGACTTTTTAAAAAAAAATATTTCTATCAGTTTTCCATGTTTTTCAAATCAGACCACGTACTCATCTGAGATCAGGTCAATTCTTGATCATCACTTAAATCATTAAGTTCACATACTGACTGCCACGTCTTACAGAGTCCTTAGGAATGGATATGTTCATTCTGAAGTGTCGAAACATAACAGAAGTGGCTACTGCCAAATAATACTTAAGCGAAAAGGAATGAGGAAGACTTAGATTTGGAGTAATGAAAATTACAAAGAGAGCTATTCCTTTACTAACTCATCCACCTTCCATGTCCCAGTCCTTACACATTTAGAATGCACCAAGCAGTGAAAGGATCTGAAGAAAGAAATGCCGAATGAAGGCAGAACTACAACCCTCCTGGAATATCTAGAGAAGATCCACTGGCAAAAACTGAAAGAACAAATACAGGACTTCCAAAGGGCTTTCCTAAAATCCAGCCAGCCAGATATCTGAAAATCTCCACCTCATACGGTGGCCTGGACCTCACAGGGTACTAAGGGCCTAATTACGAGTCTGGCATATGAGATACTCCGTCCGCCGTATTACAAGTTCCATAGGATAAAAATGAATTGTAATTTGGCAGGCGGGATATCCGTCACGTTTGTGACGGAGTAACCCTGTCCACCAAACTCGTAATCAGGCCCTAAGTCTCCAGCACCCAAAGCCATGCAGGTGTCATATGTGGTTGAAAGCATGAGGTATCCAGCTAGAAATGTAAAACATGGTGATGATCACATTCAAAGAGACAACTAAACAAAGAGCAGCATTTAACAAGGTAGATTGCTTAACTTCATTAATTAAAGCACTCAATGCTTGTGAGAACAAAGTCATGCAACAGAAGGACCGCATGAATGAGAAGCCATTGTCAACATGGCCCCATATCACTGCAAATATAGTGATTTGGGGCCATGTTGGACCCAAAAATATAAATGTTATTCGAAGCTCTGGTCGATAACACCAGTAAACCTGACGGTGAACTTAACACATATGTTAGAAACTGGGTTTCTGGTTGGCAGAGGTATGCACCCTTTCCAAGCAGGAACCACACTGCTAGTCAGGGTAAGTCAGATACACACCATAAATTAACCTGTGCTCACCTTCTGGTAGCTTGGCACAGAGCAGGCAGGCTTAACTTAAGAGTCATTGTGTAAAGTATTTGTGCAAAACTTCAAACAGTAACACAGTGAAACCACCACAAGTCGAGGTAATGCGTCAATTTTCTTCATGCAGTGGAGGCGATGAGCCAGTTTCCGAAGACGATGCACCAAGCTGAGAGGCCCTGGTTCCATAAATGATGCGTCGGGGTTTCTACATGCAGTCGAGGGGATTCATTGATCTTCCCACACTGCAGCGGCGGCAATGCATCGGTTCTTTAAGGTGATGCACTGGTTCCAGGTGCGATGCACCAATTCTACTCCCATAACAGCAACGCTGCATCAGTTCTGATGCACATAGACAGGAGATGCATTGGTTCAAATGGAGCAAGCACCTAAGTCAGGACCAGGAGCAGGTGGTGAGACTTTGATATCCCTGAGTCTCAGAAACAGGAGGCAAGCCAACAAGCCCTTGGAGATCACTCTAGCTTCAAGTGGAGTCCATTTCTTCCCCAGCAGGGTCAGAGGGTAGCAGACAGCAGGGCAGCACAGCAGAAAAGCAGTTCTTCCAGAGCAGCAGTCCAGCCGAGTGACAGTCCTTGTAGCAGCACAGCTGTCCTTCCTCCTGACAGAATTTCTTTACAGGTCCAGAAATGTCTGACTTGCTGGGGTCAGAGACCCGGTACTTATACCCAGTTGTGCTTTTGAATTGGGGGTGACTTCAAAGAATGGTCTATAAAGTGCATAGAGGTCCTTTCTTCCTAGCCCTTGCTCCAGACTCACTACAGTGGGGGTAATCAACCTTTAGTGTGAGGACAGGACACTGCCTATTCAGGTGTAAATGTCAGCTCCTCCTGCCCATCCGGCCCAGGATGAGCCATCAGGAATCAGGTGGGCACTCAGACACACCTAACCTTCCTTTGTGTGTGGCTGTATAGAGAGAATTCACAAAGTCAAGCTGTTACCCCCCCAAGACGTGTATTGGAGACAGTCTGCAAGCACACACAGCTTTCAGAGCAGAGAAATGCTAACTTTCTAAAAGTGGCATTTCTAAAACAGTATTGTTAAATCCAACTTTACCAGTAAAAAGAGCTACTCTTTCTCAATCAGGAATTACAGATTAAAAGTGTAATAAGGAATTGTTAACCTAAGAGAGGCGTAGGCCTCACAGTAGTGAAAATCAAATTTATATGTTTTTTACAACCAGTACATGAAATACTTAAAAGCACACATCCTACCTTTTACTTGCACAGCACCCTACCCTATGTGTTACCTGGGGCTTACCTTAAGGGTGACTTATATGTAAAAAAAAAAAAGGGGCATTTAAGGCTTGGCAAGGGGTTTTAAATGCCAAGTTGACATGGCAGTAAATCTGCACACACAGGCTCTGCAGTGGCAGGCCTGAGACATATTTAAAAGGATGCTTGTATGGTTGGCACAATCAGTGCTGCTGCAGGGCCACTAGTAGCATTTAATTTACAGGCCCTGGGCACAGGCAGCACACTCTACTAGGGGCTTACAGATAAATTAAATATCCCAATTGCGGAAAAATTAATGTAACCATGCTTAGGGGAGAAGCACATGCACTTTAGCACTGGACAGCAGTGGTGAAGTGCTCAAAGTCCTAAGGCCAACAAAAAGAATCAGCAAAAAGAGGAGGTAAGCAGGCAAAGCGTTTGGGGGAAGACCACCCTAAGGCTGATGGGTCTAACCAAATCTTATTCACCTATCCAGTGTAGGAATTATGTCTGGGAGGAAGCAGAATTGATATTATGACACAGAATCTCTAAAAATAGATCCATTTTAGTTTACCAACACAGGCCCTACAGCAGCCAGACACCAATATCTTTCAAACCACAGATGCACCACACAGAAAGTCCACATGGTCTTGTTGATAATGTATAACCTCTTCTTCTCAAGGCACTATTTTGGGATCCAAAAATAGGCAGGCACATGACTATCGTAACTTCCTTATACATCTACAGCAAATGCAAAGACTCCAATGAAGAGATGAGAAATATCACCAGAAATCTCAGCCAGCGTAGAACAGACTGCTTATGAACCGTTTTGGAACAATGCACTAGGCAGCAAACCTATCCATTCAATCCTATCCAACCTCGTTCACACAAGTAACATAAGCCACAAGCATAAAGAAACAGGGGATAGAAATGCAGACATCACACATGTATTTAACAACCAAGCAGAATCCAAGGCAACATGTTGGCCAAAGAACCCATAATGCACAGCCTTCTACCATCTCATTAGATTTAGTGCTTACTTTTAAGCAAAAAGACTAATAATTCAGAAATCCTGCCGCCAGCCTCAATACTAAGGTCTTATTGGGCTGGTACAAAAATGGCAACAATCATTAGGTGAAACGTAAACACCACTAAATGGGAACAGAAAGCTGCCAAACAACACCTTGATGGCACTTATCAATCGCTGTATGAACCACAGACAGAATCAAGAAAGTAGCTGGCCTACTGTGCAAAGACCAAGCTTCAGGCAAGAAAAGCCAGAGCTTCGAAGGTCACAGTGTGAGGAACCAGACAAGCAGCAGTTAAACAGTGACAGAAAGGAAATGTAGCCCTATCTCTGTTTACCTCCTATCCAAGCGTGAATGTCATGGACCAGCATCCACCAGCGAACTACACACCCATAGACAAGAAATATGCTGGTAAAATCAGGGCACTTTATTTATCACTAATCAAGCATGCCTAAAAACAGCACCTTATGTGAAATTGACTTAGTATATCCTCTCTGCAGGAAGGGAGGCATTGCAAAAGGTGAAATCATGTGACATTTATTATGCATAGACAAACAAAACTAAAATACACATTGCAAAAAGGACCGAAACAGCACTTGTTTAATGCACAAGTCCTCCACAAACATACTACTCCATGTTGAGCCAGCTGCTGAAGCAACTAAAGCAGTTGCAAGCCAAAAACAATGAAATTGCACGGATGAAATAAAGCACTCAAAATTTGTAAACAAGGAGCAAATGATCTGTTCATCTCTCCAGCTTGCTGATGAAACTCATGAACAAACTGTGGTCATATTGAGGTAGGAACCTGTGGAAAGGTGTGTTAATGTGAGGGCATGTCCAAACCTATGCAACAGAATAAACAGTCAAGCACTTCAATGGGGGAACAGAAATGCATGCTCAGAAAAAGATAGTGACCCTCATTGTCCAATATTTATTGACGTCCATAATTTATTGAAATATAACTTTTTATGTATTGTACACAAAATCTATAAGAACAACAAGACCATTACCAGACACACAGGGCCACAAGAAGGGGGCTTTGGCCTTTTGTAATAAATGGTTTCCTGATTTCGGGGGGTGAAGCCCTACTCGAGCAGGAACCACAATCCTTGTCAGGGTGAAGCCACAAGCAACCCCAAATTAATTTGTTCTCAACACTCTGGTAGCTTGGCACAGAGCAGTCAGGCTTAACATAGAGGCAATGTGTAACGTATTTATGCAGCACTTCAAAAACAATAATAAAGTCAAAATACAACACAAGAAAAATCCCTTGTCAGTTTAGGGAAAAAAGTATACTTTAATAAATAAATGAACACCAAAATGACAAAAATCCAATCAGTAGGACTGGAGATATGCAGTGTTGTAGAGTTCAGTAAATATGGTTGCCAAAAAGCACAAAGTGCCAACTGTGGGTACCTGGTCGCACTAGACCAGGACAAAGTCACAAGTTCACGCTGACAGTGATGGAGTGCAGGCCGGCCACAGGGACCGAGGTAGGCCAGCTGAATAGGAGTACCATAAATCCTGGCTGTAAAGAGTTGCGGAGTCCCGCATCTAGAATGCAGTCGAGACGATGCAATGTCCTGGTCAGGGGTCTGTCAGGCAGCATTGGTTCTGTGGAGCTTCAAGGCTGCAATCAAGGACCTGTAACATCATCAAGGGAGCTTATGATGGGGAGTCCTGTGTTGAGCATGTGTTGAGCACCGGATGGTTCCAAAGAAGCTGCGATGCAGAGTCCTGGGTCATCATCAAGGCTGCTGTTGACAAAAGACTTGAGATGCGAGGGCCTGCATTGGGGGTGAATTGCACAGCGGCAGTTCTGAAGTTGCTGTGATGCAAAGTCCTTGCTTCGGGAAAGTCCATGCAGCAGATGGGATGCATCAGTTCTGCTTTAGGTGCGCTGCACAGCAGAGGAAATGTGTTGGCTCTGCTGGATCCACAGATGGGCTGGCAGAGCACATTCAGGCCCACTTAAAGGGTCCATGACTGGTGTGGCACCACATGTAAGGGTAGGACTCACAGAAGTCACAGTCCAGGTGCTGGGTTCAAGGTTTTTGGAGCATTTTGTCCCCGAGGCTCTTATCAGAAGGCTTGCTCTGGGGTCCTGGGTTCAACTGATGCAGGTCCAGTCTTTCTCACCCAGGTAAGAGCGCAGAAGGCAGCAGGTCAGCAGCTCTTCAGAGCAGCAGTCCAGCAGAGTGGCAGTCCTTTCTGTAGTATAGCAATCCTTCTTGGCAGAGTTCATGGGTCCAGATACTGAAGATTTGGTGTCTGAGGTCCAACATTTATACCTGGTGCCCACTTTGAAGTGTAAGAAGCTTCTAGAGGTTTTAGGCATCCTCTTCCTCCCTGTCCTGGCCCCAGATTGCCTGGGGTTACATTAGACCAATATCAAACCCTTTGTGCGAGTGCTCAGGTAGAGCCTGTGTGATGTGCAAGTGTGGTAGGTGACATCTCCTCCCACTAGTTAACACAGAGTGGCCCATCCTCCCAACACCTACCTTCCCTTTCTCTTACTGTCTGGGAGCAATACACAAAGACCAACTGCCAGCTAAACCTCATCTTGTGACCCAGGGTCAGGCTGCAGGCACCAAATAGTCAGGACAAGAAAATGGCAGCTTTCTAAAAGTAGCATTTTGAGAATAGTGATTAAAAATCTGACTTTACCATTGAAGAAAGTTTTTAATTACAGTAGAATTACAATTCTACAATTCTTTATACGACAAATTTGACTTGTCTACCTGCTCCCAATTGGAAATTATAGCTTATTAAATTTAGTAGGGTAACTCCAATGTTATCCTATTGGAGAGGTAGGCCTTGCGGTAGTGAAAGACGACTTTAAGAGTTTTTCACACCAGGACATGTAAAACTTAAAGGTATATTTCCTACTTTTTAAACACACTGTGCCCTGCATTCTGGGCTGTTCATGGCCTAACCTAGGGGTGACTTATGTGTATTAAAAAGGAAGGTTTATGCCTGACAAAAGATTTATTTTGCCAGGTTGAAATGGCAGTACACACAGGCTGCAATGGCAGGTCTGAGACATATTTAAAGGGCTAATTAAGTAGGTGACTCAATCAGTGCTGCAGGCCCACTAGTAGCATTTAATTTACAGGCCATGGGTACAGGCAGTACCAGTTTACTAGGGACATGCAGGTACATTAAAATTCTACCATGTTTTCAGGAGAGAGCACAAGCACCTTAGCACTGGTTATCAATGGTAAAATCTACAGCGTCTTAAAGCCAGCAAAAACGAAGTCAGAAAAACAGGTGGATTGAAGGCAAAAAGGTAGGGGGCAGCCATGCCAAGTTATGCCAGGTATAACATCTTCCATGTGAGAATTAAAGACTTTAACCAAAAGGCCACAAGTGCTTCATCAGACCTTGAGAGAAGGCTCACCAAAAGCGAGGACCTGAGGAACCCAGCGCCACATACCATTCAACAAAGAGAGGAATGTCCAGTCATGCAACTCTGGGGTGGCTCAAAGAAAAATATGAATGCCAGATGGAGAAAATAATGTTTCACACTAAATCTACCTTCTGATGAAAACATGAGCCAACACCATAGTCTAAAGTCAGTGGTATAAAAAAAATCTGATCTCTGAATGGAAGAAAGTCAAAATAGGCCTGCTGTTCTATGAATCTGTGGCCCGCAGATGACTATACTTGCTAGCATTGAGCAATTCAATTAGTCCCAATTAGTCATCGGGATCAGACAGAAGTCCCCTGTACATTAGAGAACATAGAGTAGCAGAGTGCCACATCAGCTCCCTAATGCTGTTGCTCGTTCATCATACCAAAAAGCAAAAAAGTTGTACAAGTCAGTTTGTGAGGTGACCAATAAAGAAACTACCTTACACTAACTATACCTTCATTTGACTCTTTGTATGTGATGCGGACATGCCGTTGTGAACTGGAGTCACAGAGCACAACAAGACCACTGTAGCACAACTGTCAAAGTAACGTTAAGGGCTAAAAAAACCACCATGCTCCACTCTCAAACCCACTGGAAGTTACAGTATCAGCCAATAGCAGAATAATCTTGCTGCACCATCCTAAATTTTCACGAATCTATGTGATTGCAACACCACTGCCAACATTGCTGTGCTTGCATCTAGTTAAAATTCGAACTATTAGTGACACTATCCAAAGTATGCATAAACCTGTACAGAGTCACACGATCAAGTCTTTGGTTGTACTTGAGCTACAGAGGGTGGGATCAATGGAAGCAAAGACCCAATCCTGCAGGACCAGTTGCACTGTACATGGAACCAAGCCAGACTTACACGCTGCACCGGCTGAGGCAAAGGGTCCAAGGTGAATTTGTATGGTACCAAAAAGAGCCTACTAAGCAGGACACCACCTACAACACTTCAACTATCAGTAACCACAACTCTGTTTCTTGTGCTCCAATTCAAGTATGTGAGGTAAAAAAGTAAAGAGTGAACAGCCCTATAAGAAGACAAAGACTACAGCAGATACTCTCCATTAAAGAACAAGGGGTGGTTACAGCAAGACTTGTAAATCTGGGGAAGCATCAAAATCCATGGGTGTTGCGCAGGAACATCCACCACAATGCCCATGAAACTCCTCCCGAACGAAGAGTAAGGCATAACAGCGATTTGTGCTGCCTTGCCTTACTCCATATCTATGAAACCATTCAAAGCCACGCATAGTGGCTTTGCATGGCCTCATAGATTTGATTTTGTTATCTGCGCCGCCAGAGCGTCACAAAAAGTGATTCTCCAGCTCCACAGGGTGCTCATAAATATGCCCTGATTATTTGCACCACTTGCACTCTCAAACCCTCTACTCTCAAAAAAAGAGGATTTGGCAGATTCAGATCTGTGACACTAAAAATAGTTTCTGGCAAAAGGCACTTTAAATAGACACAGACAATGAGACAAAACATTTCCTCACATCTCTAGAGAAACACACCTTTTGAACCCAACGCCAAACATGTCGAAAAAGCAGTGAAAGAACCCCTATGTTTAGCATCTTTAACAGGCACGCTTTATACGTGTGCAAATAAAGCTAAATTTTGGTAGCCTAGTTCCTGAACTTGTAAAAGAGGCTCTGGGTTTCCTGATCAGTTCAGAACTTTCTCCAGGAAACCTTCGAGAAAGAGCAGCAAAACAAGAAAGACTCAATTTCAAAGAGCTAGTTGCAAGGAACATAGGGCCATATGTATCAAACTCCCCTTTTGCGAATCGCAAATTGCGATTCTTAGCGAATCGCAATTAGAGATTCGCAAAACGGTATGTAACTAAAAAATCGCAAATTATTTGCGAATCGTTAAAAATCGCTATTTGAATAGCGATTAGCCAAATAGCGATTCCTTATTAGCGAATCCACTAATTAGCAAAATCGCAAAATAGCGAATCCGCGAATTAGCGATTTCGCAAATAGCAAATCAGGGACTCAGAAGCAGAGTGAGAGACTAGGAGTTGAGGTGAGGCATCACTGCAGTGCTACACTGATTGGAGATATTGGAGACATGGCCAGCAAGGACCAGCAGCAGGGGGAGACCCCCAGAAAAAGAAAACAAAAGTTTACAGAAAGTGAGCAGGAGGTCCTGATACAGGAGATGGTTGTGAGCCATGAGCTCCTCTTTGGCAAGAAGTCCCTGCGTGTGCCAGAGACACGCAAGAGAAGGATATGGGCAGACATCCAGCGCAAAGTCAACGCAATTGGCATCACACATCGAAGCGTCAAAGACCTACAGAAGCGCTGGTATGATATGCGCGCGCGCTCAAAGGAGAAGGTTGCTGCCAGGTTGGAGGAGGCTAACAAGACCGGTGGTGGGACCTCCACTGCCACCGCTTCAACACCACTTGAGGAAATGGTTGAGGGGACCCTGCTTTCGGAGAGTGTAATGGGCGTGGCAGACCTGGACAGCTCCGACCACCCACAACCAAGACAAGGTAAGAAGCATGCCATCACACCCCTGATACCTCCCTACTTCCCCCACACACCCAGGAGAGACCCAGGGGCACAACAAAACTATAAGTCCAGTGCAGGTACACAAGCACACACAGCAATGCATTATGGGAGATGTAGTTACATGCACCTAACAGTGGAGCATTGACACCCAGCCAGGCTCAAACAGTATGTGTGCATCATGAAAGGCAAAATACAGACATACAGGACCCATGTAACTCCAAACAGTGAAATTTAATGCATGACAAATGCAAGGCAGGACAGTAAATCAATGTGTGCATTTATGTCCACAGCACCAGCAGAAACACAGGGAACAATCAGGGGAGGGGAGGATGAATCCCCCAGCCCAGAGGCAACAGGGCAAGAGGAGGAGGAGGAAGAGGAAGATGAGGGCAGCCCAGTTATCCTTCCAATACGCCGCAGGCGGATTGCAGTGCCACCATTGCCCCCGCTGGAGGAGGAAGCCCAGGACACCGATGTCGATGTCCAACCAGTCCAGGGACAGTCAGAGCCACAACCCCATGCTCGAGCACGTGCCGATCCAATACCACCAATCCCATCCAGGCGCAGAGCACCACGTGCATCCACCAGTGCAGCAGTCACAGGAGACGACACAGTCTTCCAAGGGCTGGAGGGCCACATGTTAGAAGTCCAGCGCCTGCAGGCAAGAAACATACGGTCAATCCAGAGGCAAATCAGGGTTGGCTTCATGGGCCTGACGGGTGCCCTGGAGGCACTCTGTGCTGAACTAAGGGCGGACCGTGCAGCTAGGCGCAGGGAGAGGCAGCGCCTACACACCCGCCTAGACCTCTACACCAGGGCGGTCAACCGCCTTTCCTCAGCGACCTCTGTGCTGTCAAGGTGCAGCATCAGTATGAAGCACGAGGTGGCACACTGCAGCCAGGACGTGGCCAGGGGTCTGGTACAGGTGACATGTGCTGTGGATCAGCTGCGGGCAGCTGCCACTGCTGGCCCAGGAGTCCTCACTCCAACAGACGAGGACGCCCAATCTAGCATGAGCAGCATTACACCACCGCCCCCACCGGACAGGCGCCGTAGTGTGCGTCACGGCAGGGCTGCTGAGGCAGGTGAAGAGGGCACTGTGCACCCACAGCGAGGGGCTACAGGCCGTCAGCGCCGCAGTTGAGGTGGTCAGACTTAGGCATGGATATGGGTGCATCAACCCAGTGCACACAGACACTTGGTCAAGATAGTTAATTTGCACTGTGAATCACACATGTGCGGGACATTGAACAATACATTGTGTGCCACACAGGCTGTGTGCCGATATATATCCTGTACTAAAGGAAATTAAACACAGTCTCGTAATAGATATATAGCATTGTGTCATCTTTTCTTACCTAGAAATAGTTCTGTGTGATCTCATCTCGCCTCTGGCGCCCAGCAGCTGCACCAATTACACCGGCTGGCATGCGTCTTGGAGCTGGCCCCTCCTCATCTGGTGATTCCGATTCGGTGAGCTCCACTGGTGTGCCTTTCCTGGTGGCGATGTTGTGCAGCATGGCACACACTACCACTATCTTGCAACAGGTCTGGGGGCTGTAATGAAGTGCCCCTCCACTCTTATGTAGGCAGCGGAAACGGCTCTAGAGTATTCCGAAGGTCCGCTCAATGGTACATCTGGTTGCTATGTGGGCACTGTTGTACCTCCGCTCCCCAGCGTTGGCAGGATTCAGGTAAGGAGTAAGTATGTAGTCCCGGACCGCATACGCACTGTCACCTGTGGGGCGAGAGGAATATGGTTGAACACTGTCCTGCCACTGCTGTGCATTACTAGTGTGTCCTTCGTTCACATGCAATTACCTAGTAGGTATTCCTCACCAAACTTCCCACTTGTGAGTCGACAGTGTATCCCACTGTGGCGGAAGATGAATGAGTCATGGGTGCTGCCTGGGTAGTTAGCGACGATGTCGGTGATGATGTGCTTGGCATTACACACCACCTGTATGTTCAGGGAATGGTAGGACTTGCGATTCCTGAACACATACTCATTCTGGGAGGGGGGGATATGGCGACATAGGTCCCATCTATGCATCCAATGACGTGGGGAAATTGTGAAATTTGATAGAACTCCTGCTTGGTCTGGTCTAGTGCCTGTGGTGTGCTGGGGAAGTGGATGTGGTTATGCAGCCTCTGTACCATGGCATCAAGGAACGCGTGGAAGAAGCGCGACAATGCACTCTGTGAGACCCCTCCTGCTGTGGCTATCACCCCCTGAAAGCTCCCTGACGCCAAGAGGTGCAGTGAGCACAGGACCTGTATATGGGTGGGGATGGTGTGTGTCCTGCGTGTGGGGTGTTCAAGTATAGGTTTGAGCTCTGATATTAATTCCAGGATGCTCTCTTCATCCAGCCTGTAGTTTGTATGGATCTCCTCCTCAGTCCGCTGGAACAGGGTTATGCGCGCTCTAAAGATCCTTTCCTGGCGTCTCCTTCTCTGTGCAGCAGCTCTGAGTCGCAGCCTCCTGGCTATCACGTACAGCCCAGACATTGTGGAAAACATCAGTTGCATTGTGGGCCTCTTTAAATAGGTTGCACCTGGTTACCACCTGCTCAGACTTGGTGGTAATTGCGAATCTCTATTTTGCGAATTTTGGGAAATCGCAATTTGCTAATTTTTCATGCATTCCGTTTTGCGAATTCGCAAATTGCGAGTTCTACAATTGCGAGTTTCGCTATTGTTGTGTCACAATTTGTGAATTTGCAATAAGTTCGCTATTAAGTACGATTCGCTAATTTGCTAATCGCTAATTTAGCGATTCGCAGATTAGCGAACGGAATGTGTCTCTTAGATAGCGAAGCTGTGTTTTGCGATCGCAAACACCGCTTTTTTGCGAATCGCAGTGTTTGCGATCGCAAAACAGCTTCATACATATGGCCCATAGTATTCTATAGACGCTTTGTTATTTCTTGTCTTAAAACATCTTATTTTATGGTGAGAATAAAAAGTAAAATACAAATCAGCAGTGTTTAGCTCAGTAGAAAATATTTTTCGAAATCAGTAGACCGGCTACATCTCTTTATGCGGACTTCCACTCTAATGTCAAGTTTGTGCAGGTAAATATCTACATTTTTATTTAGAATTGCCTTCTTTATAGCATCAGAAAATTTGAAGTCAAAGTGCAGGCAAATATCATGTCCTCGAAGACAGTGCCACTGCACATATAGCCAAATAAATAAATCTTGAAAAGATGTGTAAAGTTTCAGATGCATTTTCCCTGTTTGAAGCTCTTCACTGTGATGGCGTGGGCACATTTTGAAACCAATAAAGCTAATGCCAAACAAATGTAAACAATAAGATGTGTAAAAAATGTGGACAACATGAAATATTAATCAAACTCATGTAAAGGTAATGTTACATTAACACAAGCTTGCATGATTTAGACATCTTTTATTCATTATGTACTCATAATATGTCACTTATTAGTTTTCACGTTGTTCATATTTAGATTTAGCAGAGCGAACCATATATAACTGATCAACTTTAGTTAGCTAATGTGTATTTAAAGTTGGCGCGAATGGGCCTAGGTTCTCCACTCCATTTCGAAATGAACTATTGCTACTTGTGTGCATAATTCTTTTCTCTTTTGGATAACAAAGTCACTGTGTGCTCATTTAAAATGTTATTCTTTGCTAGCTTACATTTTGAAGGTCGTAATGTAGTGATTAGCATGGACCAAAACTTCAACACCTTCAATGAATGAGGGCCTGAGGAAGCAATACTCCTTTGTGTGATATTGTGACGGTCGCAGTGGGAGAAAGAGCTGGCATTGTATTATTCTATGAGAAGGAGGCCAACACCATGTACGGAGAGAACACTGGGCTTTGATTGGTTACTGCCTGGTGGCAAACTTGTAGACTGTCTCATTTGGACAGAATGCTATGTTTTAAGTGTGCAAAGGTTGTAGTTAGATCATTTGCCCCTGTCCACCTTTACAGGCAGACGTTTTCTCTCATCTCGTGAAACCGATGCTGCTTCTTTTTCTGCTCATAGAGAAACTCTTGAAAACAAGTGTCTTTCTTCTCATTCTAATTTGAACCTTTATCTGGTTCCTCTTTTGATTCCCTACTCGTTGAAACCAGCTGCTTCTGAAATTCCCTGACCTGCCCACAACTTTAGCTTAGAATTTGGGTATTTCCTTCATGGGTACTGTTAGAAATTGGTTTACTGGTTGACTGGGGTGTAAGCCCTGGTCAAGCAGCAACTACAATCCTAGTCCGGGTAAGGCACAAGCAAACCCCAAATTAACTTGTACTCAGCCCCCTGGTAGCTTGGCACAGAGCAGCCAGGCTAAACTTGGAGGCAATGTGTAAAGTATTTGTGCAACACTTCAAACAGTGAAAACACCACACAAAAAGATCCCACACCAGATTAGAAAAATAAATCTTAATTTAATAAATCAAACAAGACCAAAACAACAAACATCCAATCAGTAGAATTGGAGTTATGATTTATTAAAGAATAACCTATAAAATAGCACCTAAAAGTCAAAAGTTCAAGCCCATTGTGCGATGGAGCACAGGTCTGACACAGTCCCAGATTACTCCCACTGAAATTTTCCCTTATCAAGTTTCGAGCCAACACTCCCGTTCTCGTTGAAGAGGGCCTCAGAGAGCAATGAGACCGTCACTGGTGGTGGTAGATGTGGCACGAAGAGTAGGCCAAGCGTCGCAGAGGGGCGGTCTGGAGCTTCGGGTTGATGGTCCTCCATGGGTGATTGATGCTTGCTGTGCGAAGAGACGGGCAAGCAGTGAGGTTTCGGTGTGACCAGACCCATTCATGGTTGCAAAGAGCAAAAAAGCTTCATTTCAAGAGCCCGTGATTCACACCCAGGGTCCAGGACCTGAGAAGCACCATTTAAGGGTCAGGAACATGCTGCAGCTGGGTCCAGGAGCTGGTTGGGGAGTCTTTTATGTCCCTGAGGCTGGGATAAGGAGGCCAGCAGACTAGCCCTTTAAGCCACTTTGGGGTCCTGGGTTCAAGATGAAGTTGCAGGTCCATTTATTCTTCTCCCGGTAGGAGGGCAGCAGGTCAGTACAACAGGGCAGCAGTTTCTTTAGAGCAGCAGTCCAGCAGAGTGGCAGTCCTTCCTGGCAGAGTATCCACAAGTCCAGTAGTGTACTGAAGAGTTGAGCCTGAGGTCCTTCTTTTATACCCTGGTGCCCTATTTCTGGAAGGTAGGAGAATCTTCTAGGCAGTGGCTTTGAAGTGCATGGGATTTCCTGCCTCTACCTTCCCTGGCTCCAAGCTGGCTGAAGTGACAATGCAGGGTTATTAGAACCTTTATGTGAAGACAGAGCACAGTCTATTCAGCTGTAAGTGGGGCTGTGCTCAGCTCCACCCCCATCCTGCCAGCAGATGGCCCACTCATAGCACACTTAATCCCTCTATTGTGTGACTGTCTGGGAGGAATTCACAAAGTCTGTCAGCTACACACCCAGTCATGTGACCCAAGACAGGCTGCAAGCACAAAAGGGCTAAGGGCAGAAAAATCCCAACTTTCTAAAAGTGGCATTTTTAAAATTGTGATCAAAAACCCGACTTCACCATTGAATAGGACTTTTCACCCCAATTCCAAAGACACCAAACATGAACTGGTTATCTAGTCCCATTTATAAATTACATTTATAAAATGTAATAAGGCAACTCCAATGTTATCCTATGGGAGAGATAGGCCTTGCAGTAGTGAAAAACAAATGTAAGAGTTTTTCACTATCAGGACATGTAAAAATTAAAAGCACATGACCAGCTTTTTAAATGCACTGCACCCTTCCCTCGGGGCTGTCCAGGGCCTACCATATTGGTGACTTATATGTATTAAAAAGGAAGGTTCGGGTCTGGCAAAATATTTTCTTTGCCAGGTCAACATGGCAGTTTAAACTGCACACACAAACTCTGCAATGACTGGCCTAGGACATGTTTGAAGGGCTCCTTAAGAGGGTGGCACAACCAGTGCTGCAGGCTGTTAGAAATGGGGTTCCTGGTTGGTTGAGGTATGCACCCAGGTCAGTCAAGAACTACCATTCTAGTCAGGGTACACTAGATACACAATAAGATAACCTGTGCTCACCCTCTGGTAGCTTGGCACAGAGCAGTCAGGCTTATCTACAAAGGCAATGTGTAAAGTATTTGTGCAACACACACACACGCACACATGCACACACACACACATAGTAACACAATAAATACACCACAAAAATACTCCACACAGAGTTAGAAATATAGATTATCTTTATATGACTAAAACAGGACCAAAACGACAAAACTTCAATAAGTAGAACTGGAGTTATACATTTTCAAAGAATAAACCACAAACTGTGCTTGGAAGTCAATGGCACTAAAAGCTTAGTTTAGGTAACATTAGACTGGGGTAATCCAAACTTCAGGTCAACCGCGATGGAGAGAGGGTCAGATAAAGTTCCAAACAGGCCCCGTTGAAGTTTTGCCTTCTCAAGCTGAGCAAAGAGCCCCATTCATTGGGGAGATGGTCACCAGGAGCAAGTAGAGCGTTGCTAGAGATGATCCTGCGGGTGCGGAGAGTCACCTTGGTGCCGCGGATGTCAGACGGGGCCTCGGGTGGCAGGCAGCGATGCTTGCTGTGCAGGGAGAAGATGTTGTGGCGGCTTGCAGTGATCCTTCAAGCAAGTGGTGTGCAGACAAAATATCGAGTTGAAATTATCGGAGTATAGGAATATCGAGTCCTAAATATCGTCAGTGGTAAATATTGACAGCAAGAATATCGTGGTCGAAAATATCGAATTTAAGGTAAGAAATATCGTTTTTAAAAATATAGAAGTCAATAATATTGTTTGCAAAAATATAGTTGTTTAAAATATCGATTTTTTAATTAGTGTTATGTATTTTAGTATATATTTTATATGTATGTGATGTATTTTTGTAGTTTTGTTTATGTTTTTTAATATATGTGTTACATTTTTTGTAGTTATCAATTTTATTTTTATAAAATTTTGCGTTTTTTAGTTCCGTAGCGGGTTGTGGGTTTATAGGGGAATTGGGTGGGAAGTAATTTAATGATGATAAATTAATGATAGTTTTTATTTATTAATATTTATTTAATTGATATTTTATAGTGTTAATTGTGGGAAGTAATTTATTTTTAATTAATTATTAATTTGTTGTTAATTAACATTAATTAGTTGAAACGTGATATGGAAATGGTGTAATTAATTTTAGGTGCGGGTTGTGGGGTTTATAGGGGTATAGGGTGGAAAGTAATTTATTTTTAATTAATTAATAATTAGTTGTTAAGTAATATTAATTAATAAAAAATTAAATATTGAAATTGTGTAATTAATTTTACGTGTGGGTTGTGGGGTTTATAGGGGTAAAGGGTGGGAAGTAATTTATTTTTAATTAATTAATAATTAGTTGTTACTTATTATTAATTAATTGAAAATTTAATATTTAAATTGTTTAATTAATTTTAGGTGCAGGTTGTGGGGTTTATAGGGGTAAAGGGTGGGAAGTAATTTATTATTAATTAATTAATAATTAGTTGTTAATTAATTAATTGAAAATTAAATATTAAAATTGTGTAATTATTTTTAGGTGCAGGTTGTGGGGTTTATAGGGGTAAAGGGTGGGAAGTAATTTATTTTTAATTAATTAATTATTAGTTGTTAATTAATATTTCATTAATTGAAAATTAAATATGAGAATTGTGTAATTAACTTTAGATGTGGGTTGTGGGGTTTATAGGGGTAAAGGATGGGAAGTTAATTATTTTTTATGTGTTTTAATTTGTTTTTTAATTTATAATATTTATTTAATTGATAATTAATTATGTTAATTATGGAAGTACATTTTATTTTTAATTTAGACATGGGTTGTGAACTGTGTGGTGTTATAGGGTAGGATGTAAATAAGATAAATGTATGTAATAATGTTTCTGTTTATAAATAATTTGTAACTAAAAATATTTCTTTGAGAAATATTTTTATATTTTATTTAATATAATATTTGTAGGTATTTGTGATATGTATTTAACATTATAATATGTTTTTTTTTATTTTTTTTTTAATATTAAATATATTTGTATTTACATTTTTTACATATTTATATATTTTTTAATTTATTTTGTTTTTCAAATATTGACTGGAGTGGGAATAGTAATTTTTACCCCTCCGCTATCCAACACTTTCCCTACTGTTGCACTGACTGGAGTGGGACTAGTATTTTTTCCCCTCCGCTATCCAACCCTTTCCCTACTGTTGCACTCAATGGAGTGGGAATAGTACTTTTACCCCTCCGCTATCCAACACTTTCCCTGCTATTGCACTCATTGGAGTGGGAATAGTAATTTTTACCCCTTAGCTATCCAACACTTTCTCTACTGTTGCACTGACTGGAGTGGGAATAGTAATTTTTTCCCCTCCGCTATCCAACCCTTTCCCTACTGTTGCACTCATTGGAGTGGGAATAGTAATTTTTACCCCTCCGCTATCCAACACTTTCCCTACTGTTGCGCTGACTGGAGTGGGAATAGTAATTTTTACCCCTCCGCTATCCAACCATTTCCCTACTGTTGCACTCAATGGAGTGGGAATAGTAATTTTTACCCCTCCGCTATCCAACACTTTCACCACTGTTGCACTCATTGGAGTGGGAATATTAAGTTTTTCCCCTCCACTATCCAACCCTTTCCCTACTGTTGCACTGACTGGAGTGGAAGTAGTAATTTTTACCCCTCCACTATCGAACACTTTCCCTACTGTTGCATTGATTAGAGTGGGAAATTTAAGTTTTAATATTTTTAAATAGTTTTATATTTTAATTAATTACAGAGTGTTTTTTAACATAAATTTTATGTTATTGGTATATGTGTTTATATATTTATTTGTTACATTTTTATATATTTTTAAACTTATAAAATACATTTAAATTAATAGTTTATTTATTGTTGTACAGTAAATATATATAATAATTATTATATATGTGTGTTTAATTTTTTTAGGATAAGTTCATTTGTTATTTTTGTTAAATGTTTATCAAATCTATTTATTTTTTTAAATTAAGTTTATTATTTAATATTTATTTCATTTTATATATATATATTTAAAAAAACTATATTTTTTACATCTGTATTTATGTGATCGATATTTTAGTTTCGATATTTTTGTACTTACCTTTATAAATTTAGGATGTCGATATTTTTGACATCTATATTTATGACTCGATATTGTGGTATGGGGATATTTTGGGTGTCGATGTGTTATCAGTTAACCAAGCAAGTGGCGCAGTCCCAGTACAAACGGGCCCATTCACGGTCATGAAGAGCCCAAAAGCTTCATTTCAGGGGCCCAGGAGCTTTAGGTGATGAAAGCAGCAACAGAACCCACTTCTGATGCCCAGAGTTTGGAGGGGGCACCTCAAGCGAGGGTAGGAATCACACAAGGCAGATGCCAGCAACACCAGCAGAATTGTAAGAAGTCTTTTGTGTCCCTGAGACTTCAGAAAACAGGAGAAAAGCCCTTGGAGATCACTTGGAGGGAAGGCAGAGTCCTTCCAGCAGAGTCAGGGAGCAGCAAGGCAACAAGCAGAAAAGCAGTCCTTCCAGAAGCGCAGTCCAGTTGAGTCCGTTAAGCAGCACAGCAGTCCTTCTGACAGGCTCAGTTCAAGATCCAGAAGTGTCTGATTTGAGGGGGTCAGAGACCCAGTACTTATACCCAAATGTGCCTTTGATGTAAGGGGTGACTTCAAAAGAACTCTGAAGTGCACAGGGATCCCTTTCAGCCCAGTCCTGTCTGTCAGGCCAACCCAGGGGGGGGGGTAAATCAGTGCTTTGTGTGAGGACAGGACACAGCCTATTCAGATGTAAGTGTGAGACACCTCTTCTCCTTTCTGCCCAGGAAGACCCATCAGAATGCAGATGAACGCTCAGAATGCAGATGAGCCTCACTTTCCTGTGTCTGTGGCTGACTAGAGGGAATGCGCAAAGTGTAGCTGTCACCCAACCCAGACATATATTGGAGACAGACTGTCAGGCACAAAGAGCAGCAAGTACAGAGAAATGGAGAAAAGATGGAGGCAGCACCAGGGATGAAGTCACACTTAAGTCAATATGGTCTTTTCAAAATTCTTTATTCTTCTTTCAGATAAAAGATGACAGGACAACAGCCAACGCGTTTCGTTCCTTTTAAAGGAACTTCATCAGGGCAAAAAGTTCCTGTGCATTTGGACATTGTTGTGCATTTACAAATTCTCTTGGGCCGGATTTTTTAGATCTTTTAACCGCGTAGAAACTTCCGAATACCCTTGAGGGATCGTCTACACTTTTTTCTATTCAGTCGGAATATTGCGCCGACATCACTTAGATTACCCTGGCCGGAATTAGATTTAACGTTGTCCGCATCGTGGGACTGATTACTCCCTTGATATACACACAGGAACTTTTTGCCCTGATGAAGTTCCTTTAAAAGAAACGAAACGCGTTGGCTGTTGTCCTGTCATCTTTTATCTGAAAGAAGAATTAAGAATTTTGAAAGGACCATATTGACTTAAGTGTGACTTCATCCCTGGTGCTGCCTCCATCTTTTCTCCAATTCATGTTTCTGGATTTCCAGTGAGACCCAACTGCAGCAGGTCTCGGAGGCTGCTTACACAGGACCTTATTACTATGTGGACATTATGATTGAGGTGCTTAATGTGTAGTCAGCTGCAGTTTCTAGATCTATTTGCCAAGTACAGAGAAATGTCCACTTTCTAAAAGTGGCATTTCTAAAACAGTAATGTTAAATACAACTGTACCAGTAAGAACTACCTACAAGGTCACACTCAGAAGCTGTCGGTGGTTTCGTGGCTGGCTCTCCATTTCCTTTCTAGCTGTTTACCATGATGTTTGGTGTCTCAGAGGACTTCACTGTACCAGCTGTCTTGCTTGTTTGATCTACTATGCATGTTGGGTTGGAAGGGTGTCAGGGAGTCCATACAGTTCTTGATCCTGTTGTTGATGTCCTTGTCAAGGTTGTCTGTGGGGCTAGGCTGGTCTGTGCTGAGGGCACCGAGCCAGTCTGCTTCTGTGATTTTGCCCCAGCTGCAGCTTGGAAAGCTCAACCTGCTAGGGGTGTTGGCTTGATGTGTGTTGATTTGGAAGTGGGTGATGGAGTTGTTGGTCCTTGTGAGCGGTGTAGTAGAGTTGTTGATGCTGTCACATGTGAACAAGATGAAGTCCAGTGTTTGCCCTGAGTGTGTGTTGGTTCTGAGATGAGCTGGGTGAGTCTGATGTTGCTCTAGCTTTCGAGGAGTGCTATGACGCAGGGGTTGTTTTGGTCTTCGAGATGACAGTTGAGGTCAATGAGGAGAATGTAAGCTCTGGAGTCAATGTTGAGCGGAGTTTCGAAGTCCGTGATGAGGTTGGTAAAGGTGTCTCATGTCCGGGTGGTCAGTAGGTAAGGGTTCCATTCAGGGTGAAGTTTTCAGAGATTTGCAGCTTGAAGTGCAGGCGTTCCATGACTGGGGTGGTGTTCTCTGTGGATGTTGTGCATTTGATAGATTCCTTGTAGTTGATAGCGTATCCTCCTCCTGGCTTGTGAAGGCGGTCCTGTCGAGTGCTCTTGTAGCCTGCTGGAATTGCTGTGGCAATGTTGGGAGCTGATGAGGGGTTGAGCCAGGTCTCTGTGATGAGGAGGATGTCAGGTGCGTCGCTGCTTACCAGGTCCCATGTATGTTTGCTGAGTGATCATCTGTTGAGAAGCATGAATTTATGTGTGTGTTGAAGTGCAGGTTTGCTGTGGTGTACGTTTTAGGGTGGGGTGTAGGCATTGTTGGTGCTTGTGTGGCAGGTGTGTTGAGAACACTGTTAGTATTTGCGTAGGTGGGTGGGTAGGTGGCTGCAGGTGAACCAGCAGTGAATACAGGTAAAAGCTCCTACCATGGTGTGAGGCACAGAACGACAGCAGTTCAGGGAATAGCATCTGGAGTCTAGCGACCTAAGAAGTGCTGCAGAGTATCGTTATGTGGTGATCGGACCAGGTTCCTGGTGCTGGGCACGGTCCAGGTGCACATGGGCATGAACAGGCTTGCCTTTGGCGCACATGCTGCACGTCGGTGTTGCAGCTGCCATTATTAGGTCCTGGGAGGGGCGAGGAGTGCAGGGTGCCATGATGTTATTTCCTGTGCTAATGGGTGATGCGAAATTAAGTCCTCTTGCTTTTAAAATATGGTTTTAGTAGGAAATTCAGTGATGTCAATTCCTGTGCAGGTTGATGATGGGAGATCTAGTGATGTCACTTCCTGTGCTTCTGGGTGAGGGTGATCCAATGATGAAGCATGCCCCAAAAACGTTGTGGCTGAGAACCCCCTAAAATACCTTGTTAGGTTGTTCTAAAAAGGTTTGTTTCCATAGGAATAATTATCCTCCTTGGGTTTCTTTACCGCAGTACTGATTTAATGTGTTTATGGAGAATGAACCACTGGAGTCTATCCATAACCATGGCGAAAAGTCGGGCTCAACTTCTCCAAAGGTCGCTGACTTGGAACTTTCGGCTGCATGGAATTGTTTTCCCATCATCTCTCAAGGCTGCCCCTATTCCTGAGTGGTTGTAGGAAAACAATATCAGCCTCTTGGCAGCCATACACCTTGCTCCCAATACCTGAAAGTCTTGGAATTTCTGGCAGCAGGGAATGGGATGTATGTATTCATTTCAGGACTCTGGAAAAATCAACAGCTATTCACCATTCTTGCATCCCTGACTGACAGCATGAATGTTCCTACTGTTGCTCAAGATTCCATTATTTCACCCTTTAAAAAAAAAATTTAAAAACCTTTTCAAGATTGGTCTTTGTGAAGCTGACAAGAGTTTAAGAAAATGGCATGTATAGTTGCCGAGTGATTTGCCTAAAATCTTTGCACTCCACTAAAAATAATGCTGCACACAACCCCAGATTTCCAAAGGGTGTAATGGATGGGTTGTCTACAAAGCATGTGGAGAATAAACAGAGGAACAAAATGTAACGAATTAACATGTTTTCCTACCTTAAGCCTGCACATTGTCAACTGTGGGCATTTCACAATGGTCAGGTCATTATAAATATTTGAGTGCCTAAAAATCATTGATGTTCATAGATTTCCAAACATATTCTTGGGGATTTTTTAATGTGTGAATGTTTGAAAATCATAGGCATAAGTCAAAGACTTGTATGTCTACTATAGCCAAAAATTATAAGTTTAAATACTAATAGATCAAAACAAACACTGTGGGGCCGATTCCGATTCGGGCCGGAAATCTCTCCGACCGAGCCGGACCCGGAGAGATTTCCGACCGAATCGGACCCGTGCAGTCCGACCGAACGAGTACGATGCGCACGTATGCCATCGGACTCGAGTCGGTCGGACTCCCATTGAAGTCAATGGGAGCCTGCCGTACAACGCGTACGCGGGCTCCCATTGACTCAATGGGTGCGATGCGGACAAGTGCACCCCCTACAGCGTGTACGCGGCGAAGCGATTCGCACCGTACACGCACAGGTAGGGGTGACCCATGGGTCCCCCCTGTGTGCGACTCGCGCGGCTACGCGTACAGGGGGGTCCGACACGGACCCCCAAAGTGCGGCTCCGACAGCTCTTTCGAGCCGGAGTGCGCGGCTCGGTCGGACTGCTCGCGGCGCGCATCGTACTCACCCGGCCGGTGAACGTCTCCATTGCGCGGTGCGAGTCGTGTCCGTGCGAGTCGGTCGGTGCGGTTCGACCCGGGATCGAGTCGGTCGGAGCGGTCGGGACGCCCGGACGAGTCGGTCGGCGAATACGCATCGTACTCGCTCGCCCGGACGCGCGTACGGATCGGTCGGGAAATAGGGCTCCGAATCGGATCCGGTTAAGCCGAATCCGATTCGGAGCCCTACCGGCCGAGATCGGAATCGGCCCCTATGTATATTATTATTTACAGTTGAAATGCATGGCAACATTTTCTGGTTAGAAATCAGTGGTAAACATGAATGGGAGTCACGTTCTGAAGAAAGAAAATTGAATAACACTGTCAAGTAGTGGTATTGATCCACACTGGCAGGTTAGGCTATGAATTTATCTCAAATGCTTTTTAAAATGTGTATTGTCTTCAAATATTTGTATGCATTAAATATTACAATATTTAGCAATTAAAAACTTTTCACTTTCAAACAGCTTCCTGTTAAACTCCCTAAGCATTCAGAAATTATAGACTAACAAAAGATTATCTCACCGACTTAATTAATTTTCAAACCCCGAAGAACATTGTCTTCACTTTCGTTTCTTCATTGAGGGAGCTGTGTAACTGATGTGCTTTTCAGTTGGACCTTCACCCAATCGGATGTATTCAAGTAAAAGATATGAGAGTACTAAACATGATACATCACTTTTTATAGAGGGTATGGTTTCAACTTTAACACAGGGACCCTTTACAAAAGCTGTCTTAAAAATGTTTATTGTAAATGTCTGGAAGAGCAAATATCACTTCCAAGTTGCTTGCTGACTTTTAAAGGACCTAATCAAACAAACGCAAAATCGCCAAAATATTTTATATGGAGTCAGCATGGCTTCTGAAAGCAAAGTATACATCAAGCAAGCCACTCAGGAGCTGCCAATTACACCATTATCAAACAACCAATGAGAAACAAGTCCTATGTATACTAATATATTTGCAAGTAATTGAGGGAATGTTACAATCACTTAATTAACACACACTTAAATGGACTAAACCCTGAATCACATAACTACACATGCAGGAAGGTATCTCCTCAATGCCATCTGTAGAGGAATTATTGCCAGAGATGTGATAAAAAATCAAACAAAAAACAGTTAACTGAAAAAGCTAAACTAAAAGGATAATTTGAAGCATTTTGAAAGTTTACACTCGGACTACATTTACGATAGTGTTTCATAAGCTGATGCCAATTTTCAAACATTTAAACTATTCATCTGAAAGCTAAAAATAATAAGGTGATTGCGGAAGTTGAATACATTAATAAAGCAATAAGGTTTATTAAATATAAAATTATAAACAAAGGCAACATGTAGATTTTATTTAACAGGAGGACCCATGGGTAAGAATCAGACATCGTGGAACCCGTCATCAATTTTTACTAGTTGTTATAAGCACAGGACCCAAACACTGATCAATTAGAAATTAATTTACATTTTCACATATACACAGCTTCCTATTTCCTATGGATTATTTTCCACAGTGTTTGTTAGCATATTTAATAATAATTAATTTTTTTTTCTTTATTTGTTGGATTTCAACGTGCCACTGGAGAACTTACCTATCCAGGAGAATGGAGAATCTAATAATGGTATTAAGTGTGGTAAGTTTCTGAAAATGATTGCACAAATTAAGCATGAAACTAAAACTATTAAAAGGGGTATGTGTGTGGTTCGAATAAAGAAGAGCATGAATTTATTAAAGAATACAGTTATAGGAGAGGAAAGATTGTGAGAGATTGGAATGATCAAAAGGCAATAAGAGAACACATTAAAGAAGAAGAAGAGTTTAGACTGCCAAATTTACATTCTAAATTGAAAATAGAACAATAGAGGAAAGGTGAAATGTGTATGGTTTGTCGTAAACTTTATAAAGGTGGCAAGGCTGAATATGTGGGAGAGAGTGAGTGTGAAAGAAGTTATGTTATGTATGTCTCTCACAGAGAGCTTCTATCATTATTTTCAGTTTCCCACTGCTATGACATAGCAACTGTTGATAACAAAACTGGTTACCCACTGTTTTGATGTCAAAAAGGCCTTCTAGGCCTGGCTGTCTGAGCTCTCTGGGAGCATGTCAATGCAGCTCTGTTTGTCTGCTTTGACTGACAGCAGAAAGCTCTGCTGTAGTAGGGGAAAGAAAGGCAGAGAAGGTAGTAGGGGTATGTCAAGGATGGCAGGTAAGGTACTTTTTAAACCTTTGGGACAAGAATAAATAACAGAGGCCATGTAATGTGTACACCCCCCTTTCTCCTCTACTACTGTGTAGCAGTTGAAAGCCTGGACAGATGATTTTGGGTGCCACACATAATATAAAATTATAGATGGATAAAAAGTAAATTATGGGGATGTTTTTCACCGAGGGGTTCTAAGTGACATCATAAACAGCTCAATCTTTACTCTCGTTGTATATTTGATGTCACTCAGAACCCCTCAGTGAAAAGCATCCCAGTAATTCACTGTTACCCATCTATAATTCTACTTGTTGTAAAAGGTGATTTTTTTGGTTGATGAAAAGTCGATTTAGAGAGGAATTTATTATGTGTGTGGTAGTACTACCTATTTAATTTGCAGCGTAATTGGGTTGGATCTTGTTATTTTGCTTTAGTGTTCCGTAGAGATTTATACATGAGTGAAACAGATAATGCAGTTGGTTTGAGGAGAGATAAACAAGGCTTTGGACAGCTAGTATGAAATATGTTATTTGCTATTATTCCTCCTATTGGTGTGCAATGAATGATGGGAAAATTAGATGCTTATCTACATTGGTGGACAGACTTGCCTTAAGTACGACTTGAGTGCTAACTCAAATTAATTCAGAACTAATTGCCATTAAAGCTATGGTAATGCATAACCACTTAGCATTAGCTATCCTTCTCCCAAAGGAAGATGGTGTTTGCAAAGTACTAAAGGTTAAGAGGTGCTGCACTTTTATTGTTGAAAACAGCCCTGTTATTAACTCATATCACAAACTTGACAAACATCTCTTGTGAACTTCAATGTTTGAAGAACATGGCTTGTGGAAAGCTATAGGTTCCTGGGTTTGTGAGATAAGAAGGGGTTTTAATAAGTTTGATGAGTGGATCAATAATGTGGATGGGGGGCCCTTGCATATTAAATGTCTGATTGAAATTTGTGGGTATACAAATGAGAAGAGACCATCAGAGATGAAGTGGTCTGAAGATTATGAGCTGGAGAATATCAAGGATCGTCTCTACAACTACTTAAAAATGGTGGAGGAGGGTTCCAGAAAGAAGCAGAAAATAATACAGACTGAATGAATTCCTGATTAATAACATTTTATTAACTTGTTTTAGAGATCATAAAATAATCAGAGGGGGGTTGTGGAATAGTTTTCTGGGTTTTAGATTTTTTGCATTAACAATGATGGTTAATATGGCTTTTCACACTTGATTTAAACATATACAGACTGAATGAACATAACTGCAATTGAAACAAAATTTGTACGATGTATAGAAGTGTGTTTATAAATGTGTTTTAGTAATACCACACTTCCCTGTAAAACCCCATTTTAGACAAAATGGATGCCTTCTCTGTCGCTCACTCCTGTTTCCCCCCCTAGCAGACATCTTCTCCACACAGACTCCACAGTATGCTGTTGAAACTAAGGTCATATTAGTTTATTTCATTGCTGTTTTGCTTTGCTCTCAAATAACTCTCCATAGTGTGGATGTAAGATTGCAACAAGTATCTATCTCATTCGTTTCTTCACTGGGTTTATTCATTGAGAGAGAGTCTTACTGTCTAATGTTTCATATTTGTTTGAACGTCTCTGGATGACATTCGCTTAGAGAGTGTTAAATCATTTTTTTAAAGTATTGGGATGGTGCTTATGTGTTAAGGTAATGACTTGTATTACTCTTGTGTTCTGATTTGCTAAAGAAATTATTCTTTTGTTCACACCATGATTAATTTGCAAAAATGACCTCTTGATTTTGAGGGTGACCCATAAGACTTTCTCATTCTACAAAGGATGCTACCCAAATTCTTTCTGATTATGCTGCTGATTTGAAACTAGAATACTTCCTGATTTTTACATACTATGTATAACTTTTGGCATTGACTCATTTTTAATTTTTGTAATAAAACCTTTTAAATTCTCATAGATCTAGAACTCAGTAGGAGTGGGCGGTAAACTCAGCTCCGCCGGCGGAGTTCACAGAGTTTTTCCACTCCGCACTCCTCTTGGAGCGTAGAGATCAGCAAAAACTCAGGCAATCGCAGCGTGGTGGAGTTTACCGGCACCCACCACTATTCAACACATGCAGCAGTCTCAGCACTGGGGCACGTCACTCAGTCAGATTACTGCAGCCACCGAAGAAGTAGACCGTGGCTTGGCCTCTGGGCTGCCTGTGCTGCTTCTGACACATCCACAGCCTTCCCTGCCCTCCGACAGCTGGAGAGCAGTGCCTCACATGGAGCGCTGCAGGCAGCGTCTTGCATAGCGTGGCAGCCTAGCGCCTTTAACCACATTTACTGTTGGCTGACAATAACGACTATGAAAGGGAAGTTTAAGTGAGCAGTGCTGGTAGGAGACCAGAGTTGAGTTCTACTGTATCCCTAGTGTGAGGACTGTCCAGGATGGGTGTTCAGACTTTGGCTTAGGCACAAACAATGCTGAATACACACTGAGGCCATAATTAACACACACACACTGAGTGTGACCCGTCGTCGCTCGCTGCAGGTGAGCAGCCAGTGCCTGCATCCTGAGTCGGTGGTATTCTGGTGGTTTGTTTGCACAGCTCTGTTTGTCGATGCTTCTAAGGTTTCCCAGCTTCACTCCACCCCTCATACAACAGCCGAGAGAAAGCAATTACTTGGCTCAAAAGTATTCACTCTCTCCGAGCCGTTGGAGTAAAGTCCTGTGCCCCGGCATGGCATGCTGAGCATGCTGCTGAGATGGCGGTGGCAGCATCAGCTGTCATAGGCAGAGTGCAGAGAAGCAGCCTGCTGGAGGTTCAGATCCGGGACCGGTGGCACAACGTTTTGGACAACTTAAGCAATGAGGTACTAACCCTGAGATGCAAGGACTGGGCAGAGAACATCAGCTTCAATGGGATCACGAACGGCTCTTACCAGAACTCTCCAGATGACGACTGCGTCCACAGCCCCAAGGAGATCCAGGCAGCGTACACCTACCTGCCAGAGCAGGTACCCGAGGCCATCGCCAACCAGAAGTGCACCATCAAGGTGCAGGAGCTGGGCACACTGGGCATCAGCCTCAAGGGAGGCAAGGAGAACAAGATGCCCATCCTCATCAGCAAGATCTTTAAGGGGCTGGCAGCGGACCAGACCCAGGTGCTCTACTTGGGGGACACCATCCTGTCTGTCAACAGGGACGACCTGTGTGATGCTACACACAACGAGGCGGTGCAGTTGCTGAAGAAGTTAGGCGAGGAGGTGATGCTGGAAGGTAGGGCTGCATTGCCCTTATTGGTACTCATGGGCACACATTGGAAACTGAATGCAAAGGTATTGTAATGCAGTTGTATTCATATAGTGCCTCATGCTCCATAACAAGGCGCTGAAGGCTATTAGCGGGCATTCTTAGGGCTCAGCGTTGCACGATAAAACGTAACAGGTAGAAATCACATGCCTTTGGTGGGGAGCAACCCGAATTCAGCTTAGCTGTTATAGGCTTGACCTTTCGCTTGAATAGCTGTCAAGTAGCTGTATGTCATTTGCGACACCAAGCAGGCTCAGGTGTGGGGCATGTGAAGTATCAACAGATAGGGACAAGTGAAGAGCCAGGAAGGGCACCTTCCTGCACAAAAACAATCCTGAGAGGCGTTTACCTCTTTCTATGTGTGCTACAGAATGCAGCACACACGGACAGAGTAAAAAAATGAGGAGAAAGAAATATATTTCTCCTCGTTATGGCTGCTCTGGGCAGGAGTAAGGTTTTGGTGCTGCAGCAGGTTTACGTAATTAAGTAAATCTAGGGCAGTGTCAAAATCCATGGGTGCTGTGTGGGAAAAATAGGTTTGAGAAGAAGGGCTTGTCAGAACCACATACTTCAGGTTGTTTTTTCATCAAATTCATATACAACCTTCTCAATCTATAATGTGTGCTGCAAATCTGTCTGCCTCTGTATGTGGTTAATACTTTCTGAGGTTCTCACATCTGACTTGAGACTAGGCTGAACTTGGCGATCCCACATTACTCATGTAATGCGGAGTTTCAGCCAAATTCTACCAATCACCGCATGGCAGAATTTTTTCCTACAATACTCCAGAAATGTGAGCGAGATTTGGCACCCCACAGCGCCATTTTCTAAGGCGGGTAGTCGCATTTAAAGGGCTGCTTCTCGAGTAGATTTGCGACAGCTCAAGCAGATTCTCTATTTGAGCGGAGGCAAAATAAACTCAAATGGCTGCACGGTCTCGCGCACTGCATGGTGCTGCTTGTGCTGAATTTCATTATTGTTCACGCTAACTTGCAGCACGAGCAGAGCAACATGCAGATTTTCTGCCCGTTAGCAGAATTCCACGGAATTTTCATGAATGAAAGTCCACAAGTAATGCCCACCCCTACTTGCGACCAGCAACAAAGAGGAACTACTGTTTACTGAGCTGCTCATCTCTGTGTCATGTTGGCAATTAGTAAGCCTTTTTCCATAACAACCAATTTATTTTCCTTTTGGACTGTAGATACTAAGGGCCCAATTACAATGTCAGACAGACCGGAGTCTGTTTGGCATTCTTTTGGGAGCTATGACCAAACGACCTCCTGTCGTCGGTTCCAGCCCAGCAAGTAGGATGCGACCGAACACTGTTCGGTCGCAATCCTATTCTTTACAATGGGAGCATGCATTCCGAACAGAATGCATGCTCTCATTGTAAAGAGCAGAGGTGCAGTTCATCCCTGCACCCGTGGCAGGCACCTCAAGGTGCCTGCCACCGGGGTGCAGGGACCAACGGGGGGCACCATAGGTGCCCCCTTGGCTGCCATCTGGAGGCCTTGCACCAATGGGGGCCCTGCTGGGGGCCCCCAAAGTCGGATTCCCACAGTCTTTCTGTGTCGGAAAGGCCGGCACAGAAAGGCTGTGGGAATCTGCCATCGTAATCCCTCGGGTGGAAAGAGCCACCTGAGGGATTGATGGAGGCTTTCCGAATGGCAGCTGGGCTCACCGAGCCCGTCGGAGGCCATTCGGAAATCCGCTTCGGATTCCTTTCCGACCGACCGACCTCATCAAAATGGGTCGGTCGGAAAGGAATCCGAACAGCCAATTACGATGCCGTGGGAACGGCTCCGACCGAGGGTCAGAGCCATTTCCGATGGCATTGTAATCGGCCCCTATGTGTTTATGGTGTGTAGTGTACCCAAAACATTTTGGGCCTGATTCACAGAATACACTTTGTAGTACTTTTGTAATACTAAAATAGTACTCCAGTGGTACTGCAAACCTACTACAAAATGCTGTTCACAAATTGTTCTTTTAAAGTATTACTGCAAATCATTAGTAGGTCCAAAACTACACATGGCCAACCACTGAACTGCAACACCCTCTCACAGAAAATGATTGAAGTGGGCGCTTTAAATAAAATCCAATAGGAAATAATGTTAAATTAAATGAAATTCTTTAAAATCATAAAAAATGTAAATTAATGTAATTTAATGTTAAAATAAAATATAAGAATTGTACATATTTATTTACTTATAAAATATTTAAACAACTTTTTGAATTTTAACATTAATGCAACATATTTTAGGTAAAATATAATTAAATTACTTGTAATTAATTTGCATATCTCTTTTAATAATTATTCAAGCATAATATAAAATATTTTTTTTATTTAAGAGGGAATTTATTATTTAGTTTAATCTTCAGAAAATCATTTTAATTTAATATAGTTTACTTTATTAAATAATAAATTCAAAATAAAGTTAATAATGCTGTAGCATTTTATTATTTTATTCTACATTTGAAATAAATATATAAAACTAAATTACATTAATATTTAACATTAAAAAATGTTTAATACTTTTTCGAGTTAAAAAGTACATTTTAATTTTTCCTATACTGTACTATAGGGAGACTCCACAGACGGGCGGAGATCTTTGTAAAAAGTTGAGCAGTAGAGGGAATTTGTAGGCATTTCCCTATGGATTTGCACGTTTCTGATCAGCTTGTAAAAGTTTGCATTTTGCTTTCTTGCAAGACATAGTATTACTGCGGCATGGTTTTACACTCCTCAGGCTACGTGTTTCAGGCAGAGGTTCCAGTTGAAAGTTCATTTGATGGCACTGATTTATTTTTGAGATTCTTAGGAAAAACCTTGATTTTGCATGCAAATAGACATGGGTGTGTGCTCATTTGTCATCCCTTAGAACATGTTGCATCTTATGCAACTGTTAGCTCAACTATGGAGTTGAGCTAACAGTTGCATAAGATGCAACATGTTCTAAGAGTGCTGAGTGCGCTCCATAGGCTAGGCTTTGAGTGACATTCTGCCTCAGGAGCTTGGCAGAACCTACCTCCTCAACTTGTTATCACAATAAATACCATTGGCTGGAAATGGGGAACACAAACAAGATCACTCAAGGTTCAAGGCAGTTGTTCCAGTAAGCAGTAGCAGTTCCTCAACTAAAATAAATTGAAAGAGTATTTAATGCTATCGGATTATTTTCCTTTCTGATAAACCAGAGAGCGGTTATTGTTTGAATGCACAGTCACATCAGTAATTGCTTGGTAATAGGTAGGTGGTGACTCCATCAAAGTAGGAGACAGACTTGTCCCTTTAGGTATTCTGCGGCGAAGAACACTAGCCTCCCTTGATATTCTCATATCTCAAGCACATACAGTGCTTAAGGATCACAAACAGTGTGGTTTCAGCTTCAACAGCACTCTGCTTATACACTGTGGCCATTTTGGGAAATTTAGAGGACTGGTTCTCAGTCTATTTGCAACTCCAGGAGAAGCACTGCTATCATACTATGTCCTAGGTGGCATTTTAGGCTTCTTCATACATTTCTTCCTTTTCATTCTAATGCTCTTGATCTAATGATGAAAAGGAAGGAGGAGCAGAAAGTCTGTGTCTCTTAGTAAGCCAGGAAACATTTATTGTCATATTTAGGGTTCCAGTCAGTGGTGTAACAACAGCCCCGCAGCACCCGTGGTGTGGGGGGTCCCTCGAGCTCCAGGGATCCCCTCTGGCACTGTGCATGGGCAGCGGGCTCCTAGCCTGAGAGCTCCCGACTAGGTCCGGAGCATGGGGTCCCCCTCCATGTACTTTCCAGGTGGGCCCCCTCAAGTTTTGTTATGCCACTAGTTCTAGTTAGCTTTCAGAACACTTCTATGATTACCATGAATAGCAGAAATTGTTCTACAATTACTCTACCTACTTTCTAGGTGAAGTCCCTCCTTCTGACAAAGATTCAGGGAAGTTCTACAAGGCAGCTTTCATCCTGCTTGGCAGAGTTCTACAAAGGTTCATTGGGTTGCCATTGGTAAAACAGCTATGTGAATAGTGCCCTACGGGGCATATTCTCAAGGACTTATCGCCGAGTTAGCGGCACTTTATCGCAGCCAAGGTGGCGATAGATTCATCGCCCTATTCACAAGCTGGTGCCAACAGCCGATATCGCCAGTTTTCCTGCGATAGCAGGCGCAAAAAACATCGCCATGGATGACACCGGCAACTAACGCCAATGAGATGCAGAGTAGGCGTTCCCGTGCAAAAAGCCACGAAAACACCACTTCGCAATATTCTCTACGACCAGCCAGATCGGCGATAAGATCCCAAAACAGGCGATAAGGCACGTTAGCAGCAGGGATTTAACACCTGCTCCTACCTGGTGTTAAGTCGGACGATAACCTGCACCACAAAAGGGAGGCCAGACAAGAGCCACACCTGAAGAACAACAGATGCCATGGAGCTACTGAACATGCAGCTCGGAGCCCCAAGAGGGCCACAACACCCACCGCCACCACCACACCCTGGCCCGCCACCCCCCAGCCCCCAGACCACCACAGAGGCAGCGCAGACAAAGACAGCGGACCTTCAGAAAACGCACCAGCCCCACAGACTTAACACCAGAGGATGTCATTGCCCACCACAGGCTCCAAAGGACAACCATCCTCCGCATCCTGACCATCATTGCCCACAGGCTGACGGTACCAACACAGCGGACAACCAACATCCCTCCTCAGACAAAGCTGCTGGCTGTGCTGCACCTGTTGGCCTCCCGCACCTTCCAACCAACAACTGCCTGAGTCTTAGGAGTCTCACAGCCAGCCCTATCCAAGTTCCTCACACCTGTCTAGGATGCCATCATCAGCTTGGTACCCCAGCACCTTTACTTCCCACACACTGCGCAGGAACAGCTGGAGACCAAGCAAGGCTTCTACGCCATAGCTGGCTTCCCGCACGTGTTGGGGGCAATCGACTGCACACATGTACTCCTCGTGCCCCCTGCCGCCACTGCACACAATTACCGCAACAGGAAGCACACGCATTCCATCAATGTGCAGGCAATAGTGGGCCACCTGGGACTCCTCACCAATGTCGTCGCCAACTACTCAGGCAGTGTGCATGATTTCTTCATCTTCCGACAGTCCATCATCAACCAGCGCTTGCAGGATGGTACCCATGGGAATGCATTGCTCGTCGGTAAGTACCAAATGAACACACCACACACCTCAACTCCACAGTCATGCAACTCACGACTCTGGGAATGCACACGTTACAAACCCTCATACAACATGCCAAACAACATGCCCATGTACCACACACGACAGCACAACTTACTGTGTTAACCTGGGCCAGCCATGTACACAAGCCATCAACTGCATGGCACCTCAGCCACACAATAGCAGAATGTGGGGAGAGGTGGGAACCAGGCATGTGCGAAGGAGGCAAGTGACCCATGAATGAGAATGTACACAATGCCAAGTGTGGCGTGGATGTGCTGGCCAGACTGCAGTCAGCAGACCACAGACATGTCCATGTCGACATATACTGCTGGTGTCTGGAGTGTAGTGGACAGTGGACGCAACCATGTTACCCCAGGCAGTGGGGAAGATCGCGGAAATGTAGCTCGTTACGTCCCCCCCTGTAAGCGTGAGCGGAGTGGGCTGGCCCGGCGTACGCCAGGCCAGCGTAGGGGTGTGAAGAAAAAGCACGTTGCGCCGGGCGTGGTTCTCTTCCGGAATGGCCAACATGTCTGCCAGGGCGGCGCCTCTCAGCCCGCCATGAGGCCGACGCAGTGAACGGCTGTGCCTGTGATCCTGTGCACCTGCTGCACCCCAGGCTTCTGGTCCCCAGACCCATCTTGGCCGCCCCTGCGCAACCAGGCCTCACTGCTCACCTGCCGACACCGGCGTGTGTCAAAGAGGGCCCACCACGTGCCGGTGCAAGCTCCAAGCCCGAGGCCCGCGACTTTGGTAGCCTCCTCAGACCATCACGGCCTCCGCAACACAGGCCCCCAGCACTCCTCTCTCATTGACGTACTCCACCGCTGCCTCCGGCCTACACTGCGGTCCAGTAGGTCACACATTTGGAACTGAGTCTTGATTATTCAATGGCCGAGTTCATATCATTGTACGCAAGGAGAGGAGTAAGAGGAAGACGCTGTTCAGTCCGGATGGAAAAAGGATCATCGTCATGGAGGTGATCGAACAGTACCAACAACTGCTCTGGTGCCACTAACTCTGTGCATCGCAAGCCAACGACACGTGGCTGTGGGCCCCTGCTGACCGCTGCCTCCGGCCTACACTGCGGTCAAGTAGGTCACACATTTGGAACTGAGTCTTGATTTATTTATGGCTGAGTTTATACCATTGTACAGGCCCCATCTCAGACTGCATCCCCTTTCAGCTCTGGTGCCACTAACTCTGTGCCACGAAATTCATGGACACTCTCTGGTTGAACTTTGGTGGCGTCTCAGTCAATGGCCTGGGGGTTGTCTTCATCATCATGTGGCTGGTACTGACTCGGTGTTAAACATGAGTCTGTAGCATTCATCTCCTCCATATTGCCTGTTTCTGCTTGGTTCTGCCCTCTGCATCATGCCCTGGAAGAACACCTTCCACTGTCCCCGAAACACTCCGCGACATTCACCTTCGACATCGACGAGAACCCGCCCAGCTCTCGTGGCCCTACCTCAGTGCACCGCAAGTCACCGTCCCGTGGCGGTGTGCCTGTGCCGGCCGCACTGCATCCGGGGCCACTAACTCTGTGCAGCTCAAGTCATGGACCCTGTCTGATTTAATATTGGATGGCCTCTGAGTCGATGGCCTGGGGGTCATCAACGCCATGTGTCTGTGGCCCTGCGCTGACCGCTGCCTCCAGCCTCAACTGCGGCCCACCAGGGCTCACACATCAAATCGAGTCCTGACCTGCCCGGATGACGCATCACCGCTGGCTGCACACGCCACCACCGCCAGGACCACCTCCAACCAACAACTGCCAGAGTTGGAAGAGTCTTACAGCCAGACTACCAGAGTTGCTCACACCTGTCTTGGATGCCATCATCAGCTTGATACCCTGCTCAGCTCTTCAGGTGCCACTAACTCAGTGCACCACAACTCATGGACCCTGTCTGATTGAGTCTTGTGCTGTGTACAGCAGACGCAACCATGTCACCACAGGCAGTGGGTAAGACCTTGGACATGTAGCTTTGTCGTCCCCCCCTTAATACGTAAGAGGGGTGGACTGGGCCGGCGTACGCAAGTACAGCGTAGGGGTGTGAATTATTATCCCTGGGCTCTGGGCGTAGTTCATTTCTGGGCTGGACAGGAAACCAACTGATGCGTGTGTCTCTGTTGCAGTGTCTGCGCCACACGGCCTGCAATCGACAATGTTGCATGCACCCGGAGGGCGGCCGCGCACGAAGGGATTGTACAAGGAGCACAAGGCCGCTCGGGCTCTTGGCTCATGCATGCCAACTGTAGTGTGTGTATCACCATTGGTGCACCATAAGCCTAAGGCCTAGCCTCAATTGCAGCGCGAAAGCCACATCACATTCCAAGAATGCAAGCAGTAGTCAGACTAACATTAGGGATGTGTCACGAGTCTGCCTTCCCACACGACCAGCATGGGGCGAAAACGGTGATCCTATAATGGAGGAGGGGTCGTCTGCCGCATCTGAAAACCATTGTCTCCTTCCATTACAGCCCGGGGACTGGGAACCCGGAGACTGACCCGATGTGGGAGGCCGATGGGTCTTACATGAACACCTGTACCTTTAAGGGGAAGCCGGCTGCTGGGGACTCCACCCAGCCCTACGATGTATCCCACGCAGAACCAATCACGTGGGCGCATCCCGACCAATGCGGAGCACAAATCCCGGAAGCAACGAAGCTCCGTGGTTCCTGGAAGCCGCAAGAGAGAGGAAGGGGACGCCGGAAGACGAAGAGCCGTTACAGACCGAGAACGCCAAGGAGCAACGTGTCAGCAGAAAGCCAGGAGGCCAACGATAACACGCTGCGCCCGGCCACGTTCCTGGAGGAGCGTGGCTTCACCAGGTATGTCAACGCTTGGCGGGGTGGGTCGGGAAACGGGAGTCGGACAGAGACTAGAGTGTCCCTCTCGTGAAGGTATCTCCCCTGGTGTGATCCCCGCACATTTCACGATCCTCAATTGATAGGTTAAACCCACTGGTGATTCCTCACACCCTTTCCCCACACCTCGTGTGACTGGATAGTCTAACACTTATTTATTGTCTTCTTCTGTCCGAGTGACCACGAAACTCCAGAAGAGATAGAAGATGGGAACAGCCATAATCACCAGGACCGAAGACTGGGAAAGAAGGAGCACATAGCGTCAGGAAGAGACTGTAATCCCCCGGGAATTCTTTTTGTGGACTCTGGCTACCCCTAGGAAACATGTACTAGGAAACATAAACCCTAGTTTAACCCGAGTCGGTGTGGATCTTGCTCTTTACCAAACCCCGAACCCAGATACCCCGTTACAACTGGTGGAGAATACGGGCATAGGAGCCATTAGTACGGACATAATGGACGCCGTAATCCAGCATTTGATTAAAGGACAGGAGAAATTAGAATGGGCCGTGGAGCGCCAAATGACCTCGGCGCAGGCCGACAGAGAGGTATTTAAAAACATAATCGCGGCCCAATTGGAGGGCCTACAAAGAGTGGCTAGCGATAAACCACCCATGGTAGCCCAAGACCTCAGAACGCCAACACCGGGACCCACAGGCATTTCGTTACAGAAATATGTGGCAGGGGAAGACCCGATGCATACCTGCTCAACTTTGAGAGGGCTGCCAGGGCCTGCAATTGACCCCTAGAGAAGTGGCCCTTCTTTTTGGCACCTTTACTATCCGGGGAAGCCCTGGCTGCCTACCAGGTAGCAAACCCCACGGGTAACACCCCCTACGCCACCATCAAGGAAGTGATTCTGAACCATCTGGGACTGGACGCTGAAGCCTACCGGGTCCGTTTTCGGAAGGAGAAAGGGGGTCCAAGGGAGAACCCCAAAACCTTATTCTTTAGACTTAAGGCCGCTGCAGATAAGTGGCTAAAGCCCATGGACAGTACCAAGGAGGAGATAATGGACAGGATATATCTGGAGCAGTTCCTTCAAGCCCTACCGTATAACACACAAAGGTGGCTCCGACAACACTCCCACCTGACCACCACCGAGGCAGTCGACATGACAGTTACCTTTTCCAGAGCACAACCCCGCTCTGTCCTAGTGGAACCGGAGCGATCAACCCGCCCTATACCCGGGAAATACGAGAAGAGACCCAAACCCCCTCAGGACCATCCAAAGTCTCGCTTTCAAAGACCGGAACTGCCTCCGATCAAAGGTCCTCAGTGCTTCGATTGCGGAGCCTGGGGTCATATAGCCCGAGCATGTCCCCGAAAAAAATCATCTGAAGAACCGATAGAGGTGGGCTACATTCCGAGGTCCATCTTCTACACAGCAGAACTGGGGAATGCCTTTTACGTGAGTGTGACAGTTAACGGACAAACAGTAAGGGCCTTACTTGATTCGGGGTGTAGGCAGTCCGTTATTTTGGGGATCCTGGTACGACCAAGCCAAATCATACCCGATACCCTAGTGCACATAAGGTGTGTACATGGGGATGTAAAACCTTATCCCGTGGCCAACGTAGATCTTATTTGTAAAGGAGAGGCCCCTATAACGTCAGGGTGGGGGTAATGAACGACCTTCCCGAATCCCTTATCATAGGAACCGACAACCCCAGTTTCTTAGGAATGTTCATGTTTATGGTGCGATGTCAACACAAGGGGGAAGCCAGGGTTCCCTGTAGAAAAACAACACTCTCAGCCATGCTCACCCCTGGCTCCTTGACAAGAGTTTCAAATTCGCTCAGAACAATGACCCCACACTCCGTAATGCCTGGGAGAATGCTAGGGAAAATGACACGAATTCCCCCTCTGGGTACCCACATTTCGTCATCAAGGAAGGGTTGCTATATAGACAAGGCACTAAGGAAAGCACTCCCCAATTGCTGGTTCCCTCTACATTCCGAAACCAAATACTGTTCTTTTCACACTCCCATCTCACCGCCGGCCATATCGGCACAGAGAAGACCATTCAAAACGTCCTGAGACATTTCTACTGGCCAGGGGTCTATAATGACATAAAGAAATACTGCCAGGAATGTGAGACATGTCAGAAGAGGAACCCCTACCGCCCTTCCCCAGTTCCTCTGCAACCATTACCCATTATAGGAATGCCTTTTTCCCGCATAGGCATGGACCTAATCGGTCCACTACCTAAAACCCGCAGAGGCCACCAATACGCCCTAGTGGTCGTAGACTATGCGACCCGCTATCCGGAGGCCTTCCCCTTAACGGCACCTACCACCCAAAACATAGCCGATCGACTCATTGAACTCTTTTCGAGAGTTGGGTTCCCAAGAGAGATACTGACGGACCAGGGGGCCCCGGTCGTCTCCAGGATGATGAAGGAGGTGTGTAAAACCCTGGACCTCAGTCACATTAAAACGTCCGTATACCATCCCCAAACTGATGGCTTGGTGGAAAGATATAATGGGACGATAAAACTAATACTGAAAAAGATGCTCAGTGTGGAAGGAAAAGAGTGGGACCGACTTCTTCCGCTAGCTCTCTATGTGGTCCGGAGTTAGGTCCAAAGCAGCCTCGGCTGTTCTCCCTTCAAAATGCTCTACAGAAGACAGCCGAGGTCCTTGTTGGACATGACTAGAGAGGCATGGGGGAGAGAGGAAGCAGAGGAAGCCCGCGGGTTTCTGGAATACACTCAACATCTGAAATCCAGGATAGGGAAGTTAAGAGACCTGGCTTATTCACACCTCGAAAAAAGCAGAGAAAACCAGAAACATTTCTACGATAAGGGGAAGAGGTGGCGAAAGCTCAATGTCAACGACTGGGTGTTGGTGCTCATGCCCTCCTCCACCAGCAAGTTCAAGGCAGAATGGCTTGGCCCATACAAAATAGTAGGGACTGTGGGTAGGACCAGTTACAAGGTACAGGTCACTTCCTCTCGTGTCCAAACGTACCACATCAATATGTTGAAGAAATGGTTAGGTCCCGTACCCACACCAGCCCGGCTGACTCTCCCAACGAAGGTACCATCCTATTGCACACTAGACCAGCTGATAATCAATAATGCCCTGTTAGACCAGGAAAAGCAGGCACTAGACTCTGTACTAGACTCTTTCTCCTCCTTGTTTTCGGATGCTCCCGGACGGACCTGACTGGCTGAGCATTGTATTGAGACCATACCAGGCAGGATCATAAAACAACGTCCTTATAGGATACCCGCCGCCCGGAGACAAGCGGTACGAAAGGAGGTCCAAAACATGCTTCAGTTAGGGGTCATTTGTCCTTCACGAAGTGAGTGGTCATCCCCCATAGTGATGGTAACCAGGCCAGATGGGACCACCAGGTTTTGCATGGATTTTAGAGCCCTTACTGCCATCTCCAAATTCGATGCTTATCCTATGCCGAGAATAGACTAACTGATCGAGAAGCTAGGGGAGGCCAAATACATAACAACATTGGACCTAACGAAAGGTTATTGGCAGGTCCCCCTTAAACAATCAGATAGGGAAAAAACAGCCTTTATCACGCCTGACGGGCTGTACGACTTCACGGTCCTTCCGTTCGGTCTCCACGGAGCGCCAGCTACGTTTCAACGCCTCATGAATACGGTGCTCCGTGAACACCAGGCATATTCGTCAGCGTACTTGGACGATATCGTGGTATATAGCCCTACGTGGGAGGACCATCTTAAACACCTAGAACAGATCCTTCTCGCCCTTCGAGACGCAGGACTCCACATTAATTCAAAAAAATCACGAGTAGGGTTTCAAAAGGTTCACTACCTGGGGTATTTATTGGGACACGGTGTGATAGCACCCCAAGAAGAGAAAGTCAAGGCTATCAGAGAAACCCCTTTTTCCACCACAAAAAAAGACGTGAGGGCCTTCCTGGGTCTATTGGGTTATTACAGACGCTTCATACCCCATTATTCAGAGATAGCGGGGCCCCTTACTGACATCCTCCGTAAAGACGTAGGAGCCGAAACCCTGTTAAACCCCTCAGAGGCCATGCTAGAGGCGTTTGCTCGCCTAAAGAAGGCCATTACCTCCAGTCCGGTTCTTTCCTCTCCCGACTTCAACCGACCTTTTCTTCTCCAAACTGATGCCTCTGATTGTGGGTTGGGGGTAGTTCTGTCCCAGCTATCCCCCGATGGGGTCGAACATCCAATCCTTTTCATAAGCAGAAAGCTGTTCCCCAGGGAAACGAAATACTCTACAATAGAAAAGGAATGCCCAGGAAGACCGTCACCCAGGCACTCGTCACCAGCCGACTGGACTATGGGAACACCCTCTACGCCGGAACCACAGCCAAACTTCAAAAGAGACTCCAGCGCATCCAGAACGCCTCCGCACGACTCATCCTGGACATCCCCCGACACAGCCACATCACCGTGCACCTGAAAGACCTGCACTGGCTCCCCGTCAGCAAGAGAATCACGTTCAGACTCCTCACCCACGCACACAAGGCCCTCCACGACCTGGGCCCAAAGTACCTCAACGACCGCATGACCTTCTACACGCCCACACGCCAGCTACGATCAACCAGCCACGCCTCGCCACCGTACCACGCATCCGCAGAACCACCGCCGGAGGAAGATCCTTCTCCTACCTGGCAGCCAAGACCTGGAACTCCCTCCCCACTCACCTTCGGCGAACCCAGGACCATCTCTCCTTCAGGAAGCAGCTCAAGACCTGGCTGTTCGAGCAGTAACTTACCCCCTCCCCCAGCGCCTTGAGACCCTCCCGGGTGAGTAGCGCGCTCTATAAATGCCGTGATTGATTGATTGATTGAATGCCTTGCGATAAAGTGGGCCATTGACAAGCTAAGGTATTACCTGGAGGGGACCCACTTTACCCTGTATACTGATCACGCATCTCTCCAGTGGATGAGCCGGAACAAAGGCCATAACCCTCGGGTCCAGCGCTGGTTCCTGTCTCTCCAGCCCTTCTCCTTCGGGGTAAAGCACCGGAGAGGATCCAGCAATGGAAATGCAGACTTCCTGTCCAGAGTACTGCCTCTCCTCGATCGGGAGAATCATAGGGGGAGGGAATGTCATGAGTCTGCCTTCCCACATGACCAGCAGGGGGGCGAAGAGGGTGATCCTATAATGGAGGAGGGGTCGTCCGCCGCATCTGAAAACCATTGTCTCCTTCCATTACAGCCCGGGGACTGGGAACCGGAGACTGACCCGATGTGGTAGGCCGATGGGTCTTACATGGACACCTGTACCTTTAAGGGGAAGGCGGCTGCTGGGGACTCCACCCAGCCCTACGACGTATCCCACGCAGAACCAATCACGTGGGCGCATCCCGACCAATGCGGAGCACAAAATCCCGGAAGCAACAAAGCTCCGTGGTTCCTGGAAGCCGCAGGAGAGAGGAAGGGGACGCCGGGAGACGAAGAGGCGTTATGGACCGAGAACACCAAGGAGCAACATGTCAGCAGAAAGCCAGGAGGCCAACGACAACACGCTGCGCCTGGCCACGTTTCTGGAGGAGCGTGGCTTCACCAGGTATGTGAACGCTTGGTGGGGTGGGTCGGGAAACGGGAGTCGGACAGAGACTAGAGTGTCCCTCTCGTGAAGGTATCTCCCCTGGTGTGATCCCCGCACATTTCACGATCCTCAATTGATAGGTTAAACCCACTGGTGATCCCTCACACCCTTTCCCCACACCTCGTGTGACTGGATAGTCTAACACGTATCTATTGTCTTCTTTTGTCCGAGTGACCACGAAACTCCAGAAGAGATAGAAGACAGGAACAGCCATAATCACCAGGACCGAAGACTGGGAAAGAAGGAGTACATAGCGTCAGGAAGAGACTGTAATCCCCCGGGAATTCTTTTTGTGGACTCTGGCTACCCCTAGGAAACGTGTACTAGGAAAAATAAAACCTAGTTTAACCCGAGTCGGTGTGGATCTCGCTCTTTACCAAACACCGAACCCAGATACCCCGTTACAGGATGAAAGCTCCTTTATCTCAATACATAAGGCGGAAGGACATCTGCACCTCCGACCTTGGTCTTGCATGCGGCAGGCACCCCTTGAGAGAGATACCATGGCAGATGATGACATCTCCCACACTACGCACTGCGCTAATGAAAGACCAACGTATCCACACCTCACACACAGAAGTTCTTGCTCGAGGTACTCTTGCATGGAATGCCCTTGACACTTACGTACACAACAACCCATACGTCCAAACGTTGCACACACATACGACTCATTGCTCCGAGCTGTGGCATATCATCCACATAACTGCCACAGGTCAGAAGAGTGCCGGTTCTACGTGAGCCACCAACGCAATGGCAGAACATCCCGGGCGCATGCACAACGCCTGTCACGTGGAACTGTACCATGACCGAATGCTGCCTGTTAGTGTCTGATGCATTGTTCTGCATGTTGTGGCCCTTGTCTTGCCCGTACTGACACGCACATGCTAATAAAGTCTACGCAACTCCACTAGTGTTCAACTGTGATGTGTGTTGATTAGAATGACAAATCGTGTGCCTCAATGAGCATTGTCCGTACACAGGGAGGGACTGACTGACGCATTTCACTTAGGGGTGAGTCCCTATTGCCAGCTCCACCTCTGTGAGCCAGACATAGTGGTTGGGATAGTTGCTGATAGACCTGTGCTCTTACGTGTCTTCAGCAATGTGAGTATGGTGTCCATATTCTTGCCATGTGGATCAATGTGATCCATCACTACAGGCTGTGTCCACCCAGTTGAGTGTGAGTAGGTATGCGAAGAGATGTTCTGTTGTCAAATGTGATGGTGGACACTACTTTAGGCCTGCCAACGACTTTGATATCTCATACCCAGCCCTATTTCTAACATTGCGTGGGGCAAAGCTGAGAAATTGCGCGATTGTTGTTTCAGAGCAATGAGGCCACAGCTAGTGCACACATTCCCAGTCATCTCACTTCCTATGTGTGTCACGGTCACACATGCGCATTGCTTTCATTTCCCAGGGTGTACCTTTTTGGGCAATCAATGTCCTTACATTCATCCATACTTTCATACTTGATCGATTATGGACATGACACATCTGTGTGAATTTGAATGATTTATTCACATTCGGTGGAGTGTCGGAGCTGGAGCAGTACATGGCCATGCAAACCCCACATTACATTGTAGCCCAGTGGAGGGTCAGCCAGAGTCATTTAGGGATTGACAAGTACATCGGAGGAGGAAGAGTACAGTCCGCAGTCTGATTGCTGTGTCATTGGTAAGCAAACAAGATATGGCAGTCCATGTCGAGGTCCAAGGTGAGTGTCGCAGAGGGTTTCGGGGTACAGTGGGAGATGTTGTTACAGGGCATGATGCAGAGGGCAGAACCAAGCTGAAACAGGGCATATGGCGGAGAAGAATGCTACTGGCTCCTTCTTACTACAAAGGTGGATTCACCCGCATCTTCGTCCTCTATGTCATCTGTCTGACATGTGGGTGCTGATGTTTGGTCTGCAGCACTGTGTGCCACTGACACATCAGGGGCCGGAGATGTGTGTGTAGAAGTACCAGCAGCATTCATCAGTGACTGCCTTAGTGGCAGCAATGCGATGATGAGGATCTGCAGGGCATGGAAGATCCCAACAACTTTTTGCTGGTGTGCATCCGTGGCAGCCATTCTTTCCGCATGCATCCGCTCCATGTTCTCCATTATCCTCAGCATCTGTGCCAACTCTCGGCTGACATCGCTGAGGCCACTCTGACTAGGCAGTTGTTCTCCTCTCAGAGTCATGACTCCAGCGATGTCTGGCATGGATTGTTGGACATCATGGAGCGAACTGTGGGTGTCCGTTAGGGAGTGTAAGTGGTCCCTGATGGGACTTAGACACCCATGTATGTCATCTGGTTTGGCTGCCATGAGGTCGAACCCCACCCGCACCTGTTTAGCCACCTCCTTCTGGCAGTCTAACACATGGCCTTGGGATGCGATGTGTTCTTCGGTGAGGTGCTGGGAGCCAGCCGTGGTGGTGGGAGCTTCCTGCTGTGTGGTCTGTGCAGGGGGTGGGGTCTCCTCGATGCAGCTGGGCTGCCCTGCCCCTGGAGGTGGGTTGCCGTAGCTGTCCATGAGCTGTTGTAGGGCGTCGGTGTCGAAGATGTGGAGGTCCTCTTCATCATCACTGATGAGTTGTCTGGTCTGCTCTGCAGGAGGTGTTGATTGTCCCTCTGCAATGTGAAGGGGAGATGCATTTTAACATTGTGTTGACATGTATGTTGACGCATTGTTCAAGTTTACATACAGACTGCATGACAATGTACATTGTGACTGTTTGGGAGGAGCTGACTATTTGGTGCGGGAAAGTGGACATTTGAAGTGCATCACGGATGTGAGGTTGTACACGTACATTATCATCCCACTGTTTCCTGCTATGCCAGATGTGATTGGCCAGTTTCTACGCACAAGCGGAACCAGTTGTGTCCTCTGTTCTGTAGTGAAAGTGTTGCACTTTGTACCACATTGTCGTCAATGTTGATGTGCCGTTATTGCTATGTGTGTGTGCTGCATTGTGGGAGAGTTGCCCCTGCAGCTGTGATTTTGCTGCCCCTTATCCCTTTGAGGCAGTGTGCCTTTATCTTCTGTGCTTCTACAGTGCTGAGATGTTGCAGACTTGGCTAATTTTGGCTCAAGTTCGTATTTTGGACTCTTGGGCATGGTTTATCCGCAGATGTGTTGTTGACGTCAGGGGTTGTTTGTGCACGTGGATGTGTCAGAGTGTGACCTGCTCCTTTATGGATGTGTTCCACACTCAGCCATCTCAGTGTCGTGGCGTGCACCATGTCATGATAATTGGACTGCAGCCATGCTGTTCATCATGCGGTGTCACTTGCATTGTCAGTGTGGCTCACAGACACGCAGCTTTGCTGGTTTTGACACGTGTGCATGGGTTGGTTGTGAGATTGGTGCTGTGTGGGGAGGGACCCCTTTGTGCCCATAGTGGACGGGGGCCTACTTGCTGTTTGTATGTGTGCTGCAGTGTGCCAAGGGGATCAGGGACATGATCCAGAGTCATTGTGGGTGTGCAGTGTGCTCTACTTAATTGTGCATGTGTGCCATTGTGCCCATCTCCCCCGTCCACCCAGTCCATGTTCGGTACTCACCCTGGTGCTGTTGTGTCAGGTCATGTCGAGCAGTGTCCGGACCCCCAACTCCTGCCACCGTCTCCCCACTGATGACTGTGGCCACCATTTCCTCCATCTCAACCAACTCCTGGTGTTCCGCTGGACTGCCACCTCCAGTCTGCATTGCTGCCTGATGGTTGTCAGCGAGTTTCTTCTTGGTTTTGCTCTTCGCATCATTCCAGCGCCTCTTGTCCCCTCCAATTATCCTCCTCCTCACTCCGACTGCATTCACCTTGTCCAGGATGGACTGCCATATTGCATTTGTATTTGCCAATGACACATTGGAGGTGACGTACAGTTGTTGGTGGTGTTCTCTCACCTCCGTGATGATGGACCTGTTTTCCTGCGGACTGAACCTCGTCTTCCTCGTCTTCTTCTCCTTGCCCTTCCGTGTCCCAGAGGTCCCAGGCTGGTCCTCCTGGGGGCTTGTGGGGTTCTGGTCGTCCTCTGTACTTGCTCCGGCTTCCTCCATGGTGCTACGCAGTTTTAATTATTTTGTTTGTGTTTTTCGGTGCTTTTGTGGTGCATTTTCCCGCATGACGCATGGGAATTGCAGGCCTGTCGCTGGTTATCGCTGATTTTTTTATCACGGTTGGCCACATCGCAACTTTTTTCGCGTTCGTGTTTCGCGTTTTTTCGGCATTACGTTAATTTTAACGCGGTCATTTGGCGCGTTGTCGTGAGACTATCGCATGGTGCTGCCGGGTTGAGAATACAACGTTAACACGGTGTTATTTTCCCACGATAGACTGCGATGTGCAAAGTTGCGTTAAGCTAATTTTGCGATAATTATCACACGTTCTTGCGAATATCCCCCTATATGTTTTGCCAACAATCTCACCAATGCCAAGAATAGCCCTCTTTGAGAATCAACAATTAATCAAACACGCTATACTCAATAAAAGCGGTTACTATTTAATATTTTAAACACAGTTTTTTTATTTTTATCTGCCTTCTTATCACACATAGAAAACCATACACAAATGATGAACAATATTTTTTGCTCCCACCAACATTTTTACATATGTAACAGTGGATACAAAACATAAATTAAATCACATTCAAACATACAAAATGTTATTATGCACAAAAACACAGGTCCCATACACCAATGTATCAGTTCTTGTTTCAAAAAATATCCAGAGCATACTCACAGGGGAAATACATTTGCCCTAAAACAATTCTCAAAAAATTCAAAAGCTCCCTAATCTTCTGGACAAGGGGCCCCTGTCAAAATGTGACTATTTCCCATGTGCATATCTTATACAATCCTACTTTGAAAATCCCTGGGTTACAGAGTCACTCTATATTACAAAACAGTTTTCAATTGTGACAGTGGGTCCAATGGAAACGGCCAGCGCGTTTCGAACCCCCTAAACCTCCACTATGCGGTTCTCCTCAAGATGCAGAACTGATATCCACTCTACAGAAATAAACATACAAATACATGTAACTTATTTAAAAATACTCAGGTGGGAAAACAACCACCACATCATTGTATCTACACACACATTACCATAATTACCTCAGATGACTCGGAGCACAGGCACAAAATCGCTATTTGGGATCATGCATCTGAAAGACAATTATCCAAATGTAACAATTACGCTCCTTTTTATCAGAACTCACAATCAATCCTCAATATTTGATCAATATCACATAGTCAGCAACTAATGTGGCCCAATACTTACTGAAGCACAGAAGCAAGCCCTTCTAGTCCTTCGGCTCAGCACTAGAACAAGATATAAAAATCTGCAATAGAAAACCTTTGCATTACTAGAGGCATCGGCGCAGACATGACTGACAAAGGTTTCAAAAACGAAATCTCTAGGCAAATGGTAAATACTGCATCTAATAAAGTGGATAAGCTTATCCACGAGTACAACTCGCCAACCACAGTGTCCAGAACACACTGCCTAAACGGTGTTGTGCATGTAAACGCAACGGCTATGAGGAAACTCACACTGATATGCAAGATGCACACGTACACTGTCTTGACTCAGGCGGGCATCGGTTTGTTTTCAACCGTCTGACACTCAAGCAATTTGCAGCGTGGTGCTCGATAATGTTAAAAAGCTGACATTGTGCGCAAATTACTTTCGTATCAGCCACTTTTCAGTGTTCACTCACTCACTCAGTGTTCAGCCATCGGCAGCCGGATGCATTGGTTGCTCGTCATATAAGAATGCGGAAGCAGCCAGAAGCTCCACCCACTCACTGGGAGGGACTCTGGGAAGTGTAGTTTCAAAGCGCACAGCACCAAATTAAAACCTAAAGGAAGCTGGTAAAGCCAGTTTAAGATGGTATATACGTCATACCACTACACAATATTTCAAACTGAATAAAGGTGCAGAGCCACCCTATTTAGTAGGTAAGCTGTTCAATTCAGACATCTCATTGAGTCTGTTTGCCACAGTGTTAAAATATAGAATGACATAACCTTCCTTGTGGTTCAATCTCGTATCAAGGTCTCCACCACTGGGATCCGATTTGAGTGTGGCCAGTAGTTAAGTTAAGTTAAAGAGATTTGTAAAGCGCATAGCTGCCCCAGCATTAGGGCGTCCCAGTCCACCATACATCGGCTTCAGTATGGTGTGTTTCTAGCCAATGATTGACGAGAGGAGCAGTCAACAATTTGCGTCGAAGACGTGATTTATGTCGGATAATCCTTTGGCGAATCTCCTGATTGGTTTTGCCAAAGTACTCCTGCTCGCAGGGGCACCTCACAGCGTAGACCACATTTTTAGTTTTACAATTTGAATATGATTTATGTATCCATTTAACATGGTTATGCTCAAAGAGCGTACCTTCTATGGTTTGATAGCAACAGACACGTTTCACATTTATGATGTCCTTCCAATGGTGATAAATTCCACAGTGTGAGCAAACTGATATTGATCAAATATTGAGGATTGATTGTGAGTTCCAATAAAAAGGAGCGTAAAAGTGACAATTGTATAATTGTCTTTCAGATGCATGATCCCAAATAGCGATTTTGTGCCTGTGCTCCGAGCCATCTGAGGTAATTATGGTAATGTGTGTGTAGATACAATGATGTGAGTGGTTGTTTTCCCACCTGAGTATTTTTAAACAAGTGACATGTATTTGTATGTTTATTTCTGTAGCGTGGATATCAGTTCTGCGTCTTGAGGAGAACCGCATAAAGGAAGATTAGGGGGTTTGAAACGTGTTGACCATTTCCAGTGGACCCACTGTCGCAATTGAAAACTATTTTGTAATATTGAGTGACTCTGTAACCCAGGGATTTTCCAAGTAGGATTGTATAAGATATGCACCTTGGAAACAGTGACGTTTTGACAGGGGCCCCTTGTCCAGAAAATTAGGGAGCTTTTGAATTTTTTGAGAATTGTTTTAGGGCAAATGTATTTCCCCTGTGAGTATCCTCCGGATATTTTTTGAAATAAGAACTGATGCATTGATGTATTTGACCTGTGTTTTTGTGTATAATATCATTTTGTATGTTGAATGTGATTTAATTTATGTTTTGTATCCACTGTTACATATGTAATAATGTTGGTGGGAGGGAAAAATATTGTTGATCATTTGTGTATGGTTTTCTATGTGAGGCAAGATGGCAGATGAAAATCCAAAAACTGTGTTTAAAATATTAAACAGTAACCGCTTTTATTGATTATAGCGTGTTAGATTAATTGTAGATTCTAAAAGAGGGCCAGTCTTGGCTTTGGTGATGTTGTTGTATTTTGAGGTGGCTCAGCCATTCTGACGTTAAGAGCCCAACCCCGTCTTGTGTACGCTATATGTTTTGCCAGCACTACTACCTTCATGTTGAAAAGACTTGTACTTCCAAGATAAAGATTAATATTTTTCACATGAGCAAATTCAGATTTTTCGTGATACATTCTTTCTGGTGAGAAAGCAAAAGACACACAATTGATGGACGGAATGCAGAACAAATCAAAACATTCACCCCCAGTCAAGAGATCTGGGTTAAATCCATCATTCTTTTGCTCACCATGCCACCCCAGTTTAGACCTGGCCATATGCAAATCAGTCTTGACCCTGTGCCTCATGGGAACAGTCCAGCCCAAACTGCCAAACCAGGTCCTCCCTGGACCGGAAACAAGCATCCTAGGACCGGTTTCGGGGTTTCACCCCTCATCAGCCAGGATAGCTTGAATCCAGTGGCACAGTGAGCCCGGGACCTACGTCTGGGCATACCCGGCGCACTTAGGGTGAGAAAGCAAAAGACACACAATTGATGGACGGAATGCAGAACAAATTAAAACATTCACCCCCAATCAAGAGATCTGGGTTAAATCCATCATTCTTTTGCTCACCATGCCACCCCAGTTTAGACCTGGCCATATGCAAATCAGTCTTGACCCTGTGCCTCATGGGAACAGTCCAGCCCGAACTGCCAAGCCAGGTCCTCCCTGACCGGAAACAATCATCCTAGGACCGGTTTCAGGGTTTCACCCTCATCAGCCAGGATAGCTTGAATCCAGTGGCACAGTGAGCCCGGGACCCACGTCTGGGCATACCCGGCGCACTTAGGGTGAGAAAGCAAAAGACACACAATTGATGGACGAAATGTCAAACAAATCAAAACATTCTCCCCCAGTCAAGAGTTCTGGGTTAAATCTATCATTCTTTTGCTCACCATGCCACCCCAGTTTAGACCTGGCCATATGCAAATCAGTCTTGACCCTGTGCCTCATGGGAACAGTCAGGCCCGAACTGCTGATGAAGGGTGATGCCCTGAAACCGGTCCTAGGATGCTTGTTTCCGGTCCAGGGAGGACCTGGCTTGGCAGTTCGGGCTGGACTGTTCCCACGAAGGAACAGGGTCAAGACTGATTTGCATATGGCTGGGTCCAAACTGGGGTGGTGTGGTGAGCAAAATTATGATGGATTAAACCCAGATCCTTGTGACTTGGGGGTGAATGTTTGCATTGTCCAGCATTCCGTCCATCAATTGTTTCTTTTGCATATGTCGCCCTAAGTGGGAAGGGTATGCCCAGACGTGGGTCCCGTGCTCACTACACCACTGGATTCAAGCTAGCCTGGCTGATGAATGGTGATGCCCTGAAACCGGTCCCAGGATGCTTGTTTCCGGTCCAGGGAGGACCTGGCTTGGCAGTTTGGGCTGGACTGTTCCCACTAAGGAACAGGGTCAAGACTGATTTGCATATGGCTGGGTCCAAACTGGGGTGGTGTGGTGAGCAAAAGAATGATGGATTAAACCCAGATCCTTGTGACTGGGGGTGAATGTTTGCATTGGTCAGCATTCCGTCCATCAATTGTTTCCTTTGCATATATTCTTTCTGGTGGCAGGTCAAAACTTCTCATAGTTTGGTGTGTATCATTTGTAAAGACAAGGGATAGGTGTGTTGAGGCCGTTTCTGCAGTACTAACTGGTGTTTCTCATTATTCCTAGTCCTGCTCTTTCTAGTCAGTGTCTTTATGTCCCGCCCAATCTTCAGGCCAATTTTATGGTGCAATTCCCACATGCAGAAGAAGTGCAATTTCTGTTGATTTATGATTGAAAGAAAATGGGAGAAAACCCATCAGGCAAACCCTGTCAGCACCTCACCATTTGCACCAAGAATCGAAAGAAAATCTTATTGCGAGATGCACTCTATTTAAATGCAAAATCCATTAAAATGGAAATTTGCACACCAAACATTTACCCTATAGTACTTTGGTGGAGATTCACCAAATTATTGAAACATTAAATTATTCCACCTCAAGAGCCAGATGTGAAATTGATCACAAATGGCATAATCTGAGTTAGAGCTCTTAGAATTTGTTGTCACTGTCATAAACTAATTAGCATGACAGAGTTCATATACGAATGCCCATCATTCTGCAACACATGTTTCTTTGTAGTAATGGTTTGAGGTGCTGCACTGAGTGGCATATAATGTCAGGGATCTGGTCCAGTCCAGATTGCGCTTTCCAGGATATGATTGAGCTAGAACATGCAGTTGAGAAAGTATTCTATACAATACTGCAGTCATTGGTATTTAATAATACACACTTTTTCAAAATGGACACAAGAAAACGTAAGTGAACAGAATCACATAATTTCCAAGTGAAGTGACAGTGCTTCTACAAACTCTGAGCTCCAGGTACAATGGGCAACAGCTTAGTACAACACCACAATTAGCAACATGTCAGGTTCTGAGCATGTGCAAAAATAATGGATTGTGGGAGGTGGTTACTCAAATGCAGGAAAATTGTCAAATGTGATAGGACATGCAAGTGGATGCATTTAGCACTCCATGAGAAAAGTGCCTCAGTACTTCCCATTGTGGGAGCTATTCAGCTGAAGAAGTTCGCTCTTTAGCCAAAACGTCTGTGGTGGAATTTCAAACACTAACATACAGAGGAGCAAAAGTCTAAATAACTGGAATTCAGTTCTCCGGCATGTTCCAGGTGTGATTTCCGCTGATCTGCTGCATACCAGGAGTGCAGAATACCAATATTATGTTGACCTGCATGCAACACAACCTCGCTTCCGTATTCCTGGTTTTCTACCTCTGAACAAGGTGAACATGTTATGAACTTTGCTGAAGGTTGCATCACGTCCCAAGCCAGCATGGCTGCCGAGTTCTTTGGTTTGCAGGTGCTGCCTGTATATGTCTCCTCAACCTTGATATTCTGCTCTCCTACTGATTTTTTCACATGGCCTGGAGATGCGCTGGTGACTCTCAGAGTAGTCATGAATCCTTCCTAATAATCAGCGACTCAAACTGAAAGTTAGATACCTTTTGGAAAATAGCACTATTAAAATAAAAGATCGCTTTTTAAGTTGTTATTTTAATTAAACAGCAATTTCTAGTCATCATTTTTAGAAGCTGTAAGCATGCACTTTCACTGCTAATTTAAGATACGGTCTCCAATGTTTAGGTCTGTGTCGGGTCTTAAATAGTTGAAGAGCAGAGATAGTGCTATTTTAATACCTTAGACAATGGTAAATGTTTTTCTGACTTGGGAGCTTCCAAGGCATGTGTTCCTTTTGTAGCAACATTTGTTGACCTCTCTTAAGTAAGCAACAGATCATAACACAATAACATACTCAAAGCAACATAACAGCATAATTAAAACATAACAAGACATCACAAGGAAGAAGTCAAAGCAGAATGCAGCACAGCTGCAGTACAATACTGCAATCATTAGCACAAAAATACAGCAGCACAAAAAACGCATTCTTGTCACACATTAGAGTCTGATGAATCCTATTTTCATAATAGGTGATAAAAGGTGTTTGGAGCAATCACATCCTTCACTTACCACCAAAAACAAGCCAGAGCACCAGTCAACAACGTTTTGTGATCAGGAGCTTAATGTTGTAATCCTTATCCACTCTAGCTCCTGAACTAATCCTCGTAGTAGAACAGAGTCCGACTGCCGCATGCCAAATACTTATTCTGCATGATAATAAATCCTGGTTTTTAAAAACGGCAACGTATTAGTTTGCTCTCAAGTATAATAATCTTTTTAAAGCATTTCTGATTGATAACATTTCGAAATTATTAAATTCAAGCATGCTTTTGTGAAAGGGTGTTTTCAGTAAGTATTGAGCTATAAAAGAACTCTTACATTTCATGCTGACCTAAAATTTGAAGCAAGCAACATTTACTCAGAAGACCGAGTCTTGCCGCTTGCTGAATACCGAAATAATTGCATTGTGTGTTTTTATTTTTATTACTTTTACATTATAAAAGGCTCCTTCTGGAAGAAAGATATATTTGAGAGTAGTGTGGATGTGTCCTTGGGGATTCTGAAAACAGCATTAGTGAACAGTTTAGCATGTAGGTAATGTAGCATAGTATATTCTCTTCTACTAATTAAGCTAATTTGCATACTAGAGGCCTATTGATTACAATGACATTACTGCAGTGGTTTTGAGTGCCAACGAAAGTATTGCTGATCCTCCCTGAGTCAATCCGAGAAATATAGAGTTGTGGACACACACGGCATCAGATGCCCATAGGCGAGGTCTACAATCGTCCTGATCACCCCTTCCAATGGACAATGTCGCTTAAAAATGCTACTGACATACATAGACTCCTCGGTGCACTAATAGTGACAGCTAATTGTTTAATTATAGGGAGCACCGTTCTTATCTGGTCAGTTAGTAGATTGCAGCATTTATAGGATAGCTCAATACATAAGCCCTAGCAGGGATAATGGAATTGGACAGTTTTCTATTGCTAATTAACTGTCAATTTTTTCCTTGCTCACATGCATGAACGTCAATTCACCAAAATGCCAGGGGTAGTGGAAGTGATATCACACGCCCTTTGACCTTAAATTTCACTCACACACACACACACACATGCTTACACATACACACATTCACACTTACACATACTCAATTTACAGTTAAAGGCATTTTTGTACTTACCTCAGCTGCCAGGGAAAATCATATTCGAACTAATTGTACTCCATTTTTTACTACACGAATAGTGAACAATGTAGCATTATTCACTATTCAGGGCCGGACTGGCCGTAGCAGGCACCGGGGGTTTCCCTGGTGGCCCGCCAGGGTGGGGGGCGGTTTTGGCCCCCTGGGGGCCGTTTTTGTTACCGGGGGCCGGCAATATCGGCCCCTTGTAACAAAATCGTCTAAAACCGGCCCTAGCAAACAGCTCTGCCGCACTCCCCCCACCCCCACCGGGGGCCGGCCGAGCCAGGGCTGGTTTTGGTTGCCAGTCCGGCCCTGTCACTGTTAGTGTAATAAAAGAATTTAAAGAAAACAAAAATAGTGGATCCCCAATCGAAGTCCATAAGGACCAGTTGCCACTGTGCTCCTGGCGCTGAATTTGCCACCTCTGAGGCCAGGGGTCGCAAATACATTGCCAGGGGTCGCAAGGGGCAAGCCAGGAGTGGCAGCTGCGACCCCAGGTGATCCCTAAATGGCGTCCATAGTCACATGAGAGAGGTATAATGAAAAGTGCTAAATAATGTACACCTCAAATAGGGGAAGCAATTGAATGATGTTGTATTTCTTTTCTGTTCTGCTACCCATGTGTCACCTCACATAGATAGAAAGACGAACTTTTACTGTCCCAATAAAAACACGTATTTATTAAGGAATTCACATTCTGTTTAGGAGGATGAGATGTTACGCAACAGCAATATTCGGAATATAATGCACCAAAACAGCAGAAATATGTGCCATCGTTATGAATTCATGATGAAAGATTTTCGTGCAAACATACTGTGAACAGAGGAGAGACAAGAAATCGTGTGGATGATAGGAGTCAGTGTGGCAGGAAACACATAACTTCTTCACATTCTGCTGCCCCGCATGCTCCTGCTATGCTCTTTTAGACAGGGTGTTACACCTTCAGAAATCTTACCCCACTAGTAGGGCTCTTACAAATCTATGAACCCCACCTATATATCTCCTTCCCTGTCATTTAGCGAGCCAGACATCCATCCAGCTATTCAGGCCAACTATCAGGATGCAACAGAAAGGGAGGGAATTTAACAATGTGGAAAAGGGGTACAGTATTTCAGAGCCAGAGAAGCCTCAGTTCTTTTAGTAGCTTGCAGTAACGGTTGGTGACGTATAAACACGGTGGGGCACAACATTCTATAAAACATACATAAGTACATTAAAACATACATTAAACATCTAAGAAACAAAAAAAAAAAAATTACTCCCCTTATCCTGCAGCACGTCCTCGATGCTCTCCAGTCCCTGGCTCCAGACTCCTTAGAGCGCGAGGTGTCCTCGCACAGCCAACTACTTTATCCAATACAGCCACTGCTCCCATGCTGTTAAGCAGCATGAATGAAGCATCTGGATTGGCTGGAGCAGGCTGCCTTAGTGCTCCAAAAGGCACTGGAGACCTGTGTCTGTGCATCAACCCAGCTATCGAAAACAGCTGGGTTGGAGAGGATTGAATTGCGCTTGTCGGGCTGGCCGTAGCAAGAAAGCCGGCCAAACCTACATGAGCACTTCAAACCAAAGGGGCCACTCCTCATTGCTGCCAATCTGCAGCAATGACACACTGGCCCTGCCCCCGCCCCCATACTCCTTTCGGAAGAGAGTAAAATGGTAGTAAAATCATTTATTACCATTTTATTTTTCACTCTTTCTGCAGCAGTGTGGGGCGACACTCCTCCACTCTTACGGAGGAATCACCGCTGGTAGTTTGTTTCAGAGTCTCATAGTCTAGGCTTTGAATGTCCTTCCAATGACCTGAGTGAGAAAGCAATGGGGAATGTTAAAACTAGTATGAAATTGGAGCAGAGATGTCTGTGAGGCTGTCAACTGCATCATTTTTATTAACAAAAAAGAGTCCATTGCGGCAAAGGACCAATGAGCACTACATGATAGTTCAGTTTGCTCTCTTGCCAGCTACAGTGAGCTAGTGCAGAGATCCTAGGGCTAGAATTACATGGTCAGTCTTGAGAGGACAGAGAGAATGCGAGTTGCTGCATTCTGCATCCTCTAAAGCTGATCCAGTGAATTGGCGACAAGCCCAGATATATGCCACATTAAAGTTAACAACATGCTGACACTAAATGTATGTATGTGGTGTTTCTATAGTGCAGCCCAAGACAGAAGCAGCAGAGCGCCATACAGGATCTAAGATAGGCATAAATTCAATGAGTGATAAGGCAGGTAGTTGGTTTGTGGACTGTTAATGCATTCTAATGTATTGTTCTTTAAAGAGCCAGTCTTCAGCTCTTTCTTAAATTGAAGCAGCATTGGGTGTTCCTCATGGACACCAGGATGTTCCAAATCCATGTGCATAAATGGAGAAGGTTGCTACCTTTTTTTCTTTTTTACACTTCTTAGCTTGCTGTCTAATGATCTGAGCTGCGGGTGTGCCGAGGACCACTGGAGATGGTGAGCTTTGCTGCAAGATAAGAGAGGGTGCTGGTCATGATGGCTTTGTAAATGGTACAGCTGGGTTTGAAGATGGTGCGACTGGCAAGGGGGGCCAATGGAGTTCTATCAGGGTGGGGTGATATGATCATATTTCTTCACGCCCTAGAAGAAATGTGATTATTGTAATATTGTGATACAAGGACAGGCAGCATATGAGCCTCTGGAAAAAGGGTTGGTTGAAAAAAGCAGCCCAGGCAAAAGGAGCCCCACATGACTGACAAAGGATTGCCTTTTAAGAGGGAGTATTAGAATTGATGAGAAGAAATTATAATTTCGGAGGGATTTAACTTAAAGGGACTGGTGAACATCCATGAACAGACAATTTTTAATAAAGATAACATATTGCATGTAGATTGATCAATGTCAAACATGAGATGCCCCAGGGTTTGTGTGTCATCTGTATTTATACAAAAAATAATTGCATTTGTATGCAGAAGAGTGGCCAGAGGTTGCAAATAATGATTATAGAGACAATTAAGTCATTGACCCAAAGGTAAACAAACTTCACCACCCTCCTAAAGTTCAAAGGACAAAATATCAAATAGTGCAAGAGAGAATACAGAAGAGGAAGAGCGTTAGATGAGATACAAGATGATTTTTTACAGCTACCCTAGTGAGGAGTGAATGGAGTGAAAAGAGGATAGAATCACTACTAGACAGAAGCAAAATGCATATGAAGGACAACTGAAGCTGACCAAGATGCCTTTTTTTATAACTATATTTTACTAGCCTGTTACTGAAGGAAGAGTATGCTATAGTCCAACGTCAGAGGTGAGCGGGGGGGTTTTGAGGAGGATCTCAATTGAAAGCAGGAATAGATGGATAACCGTGTGTCACTCTGAAGCCCCACTCAGGAGTGGGCAGAAGGGTGCTACTTTGTCCCCAGAGCACTCAGCGCCGAACCAGGTGGAGCTTGTCAGTATGACAGACAGAACCAGATCGGTTTACCCATTACTGTGACTGAGCTTTATGACTTATTCTTCTTTTAGGCAGTCTGCTTGTTTAGGATTATAATTCCCAGAGGACCTCTTATAGATGCTTCATCTCCAGAGAGAGACAGTGGGATGTAGACCAATCTGGTCAGACGCAGTCTCAACTTTTTTTGCCAGACATTGTCATTCTATTTTAACAGCAGCTTTGTGTAACAGGAGAGGGAAGCCATAGCTGCCTTTCTCGCCCTCCCCTCCTTTAATGATGTGCATTTACTGGAGTGTTTTATCTGTGTGGGAGTGATGGCCTGATACTACAAACCTGCATCTCCTGTATTCTCAAAACATCTTTGTTTTTTCTGTAAAACTCCTTTCCGTACCAGGCTTTTAAGACTGGTGTAAAAGCATATTTTACATAGTTTCTGTAGACATGTTCATAGCTTAATTTAGAAAGCACTGCAACAATACTTGTAGCTGTCAAAACTCATTTTTCAGCCACGTCAGTTTTACGTCTCACCTACACAGCCCTAGCGCTGTGCTTGCAAGAGGTATTGTTTAAAATAAAGGGCTTGGAGCCTGCCTTTGCTTTCCATTCATTGGCTCCATTGTCGCTCTTCTTTGCTGGCTCCTGACTGACCAGCGCACGCTGTGCATCACTTACTGTTTCCAATCTGGCGCATGGACAAAGTACAGATTGATTCCTGTTGATTAATGTTCGTCCGCTACTCATGCTGTCATTGAGGTACTATTTCTTTACCTCTTGTGTTTCTCCTTCAGCTTCTCCGTGTTACTGCCCTCCTCCCCCATGGGAGACAACCATTACAGCGCAGGCATTACTACGCAATGCCTTTACAACGCATGCCATTACAACGCATATCACCTTTACAGTGCATGCTTTTACAATGCATGCTATTACAACACATGCCATTACAACGCATTGGTAAGTATAGTATGGTAAGTATTTGTTAGGTTGTGGTACTGTATTTTATTTAATATTCTGGTTTTATTTTTTTTATAGATTTTTTCTAAATATTATTGTTATTAATAATATTATTTATATTATGATTTAAGGGAGATTTATTTTATAAATATATATAAAAGCCTTTTAGTAATTTTAATTAATACTCGGGTATTAAAATTAATACTAAAGTATTTTTTTAAGATAATTATATCAAAAGGTCTGTGTTATTTAAGTAATAAAAGGGTTAAAAAATAATACTAGAGTTATTTAGAAAAAAGATTAGATTTAAAGGTTAGTGAGATTTGTGTTAATAGGAGTGAGATTAATTTTAAATTTAAAATAAATATGTTATAATAAGGTTGTGGTAATTTTTTTAATACTCAGGTATTAAAGATAATACTAGAGTATATTTTAAAAAGAATATATAATAAGAAGTTTGTGATAATGTTAGAGAAATTTATAAAAAATTGGAAATTAATTATAATAGGGTTATAATTGATAAAAAACTTTTTATAATAAATTAGTAAATTAAATGTAAAATAGTTTAGGTAGAATAATAGAGTTAAGAATATAAAAATTAATAATTTATTAAAACAGTAATAAATGAGTAAATTAATTAAATATAATGTACATTGAATAAAATAACATCATATATTTTAAACTGTAAAAAGAAAGACCAGAGATGTAAATTATTATATTATGAATTTTATTAACATTTAAATAAAAGTTATGTAGTCTAAATAAAATATATAAAAATATTGAAAAAACTGTTTAATATTTATAATATCATACAAAAATAAACATAGATATTTTTATGTAAATTAACTGTTTTGAAAACATTTTTTAATAATTTTCCCACGCTTTTCTATTGAAATGAATGGGAGAAAATGTCCTTTTTCATTTTTACAGTAAGACATGACGTTTCCGCGTAAACGTAACTTTTGTCATTATGAGGATCGTCGCACTACGGATCAGATGCAAGGGGGAGCTCTGTCAAGGTAAGACAAATTTAAATTAATAAAATACATAGGTTGGTGGTAATGTTTATTGTAAGGAGAGAGGAGGGAGGTAGATAGATGTAGTAAATGTGTTTTTGATAGTTTTAATGTCTGTTAACCAACTAATTCATTCCATAACAGGTTGCAGTACTAGGCCCACGTCGGGTCTCATTCTTTTGTAACACGCTTTGTTTATTAAAGTTAGTCAAAATATATACATTAAAAACTTTAATAAAGAAAAGTGATTCGAAAGGTATCTTTTTTACTTTTTGTGACGGGTTTTTAAAAAATATATATTTTTGGCGTCGTCGCGGTTAGATGTATTTTTAATATGAGTTAAAAAAAACTTTTTTTCGAAATAAGTTCGGATATGTTTACATCCATTGCTTATTGGTTTTTGGATTTTGGAACTTGGAAAGGATTTGGAACTGTTGTTGAAAGAGAATGGATTGCTTCGATGGATTTTGTTGCGTTTTTTGCCGAAAATCAACACTTTTTTGGGATTTTTTCTTTGGGTGCGTTTTTTTTTAGTGATGTACAGATTATAATTTTAAAAATCATTTGTCCATTTTAAAAGATTAATTCAGGACGTGGAGTTTGAAAAAAAAGGAATGTGGATTATTTGCAATGGACATTTCCTTTGTTCTTTTTCATAGAAGTGGGTTCAGACTACCTGTTAATGACTGCGATATTCTCATTTCTTGGAAACTTTGCTCCTTCCTCAAAATTTCCAAGAAATGATAGAAATTAGGATGAGGTTTGCCAATTGATTTATTGAAGGAGTTGGGCCATCCCTCTATGGCATTGTTTGTTTTTGCTCCTCCTTCTAAGCAGGTCGAGTAGCAGTTCCACCACTTCACATGGAAACGTGGTTTCCTCCTGCGACCCGACCTGCTTAGATGGCCAATCCATGTGTCTTCAAAGTAATTTAGAATAGGTGCCAATTTTTCTTCGTCTGTGGTAAAGTATTCAGATTCAGTAATTGAAGTGTAGTACTCGTCTACGCTGTCAGGAGGAACAAAGCAAAGGGCAGTTAGTTTTATTTAGTTCAAACTGTAGTTTGCTATCTGATATATAATCCTCAACTAAGGATGTTTTTTAATTTTTCACCAATAAGCCTGAGAAAAGTGAAAAAAACATCCTTGAATTTGGGTATCCGTGTACAATTTGGTAATTGTATTAATCGTAGGTAATTCAAAGTCAATTGTTACTTTTCTATGGCTTTTGTTTGATGTTTTAGCTTTTATCATTGACAAAAATTCAGTGTATGTTGAGGATTGTTTATCAGGGAGTAAACGGTAAACTAAGGGAACTACTGTATTATTTGTATATGCGTGAATAGTGTATATTTGGGTGAATGGATGTGGCGTGCATTTAAACGTCCCATCCATCATCCAAATATCACTGTTCTCCAATCTTACAAGATTATGGGGTGTGCTAAAGATTGGTATTCTTTTTTGAGGGTTTTTGTTGTCATGCAAAAGAAAAGGTTCATTAGTAACTGTTACAGATAGTTCAGGTGGAATGTTTAAGTGAGAAAAGGTTTGGGGTGTGACTCTTTGTGGCTTACTTGCCTGTTTTTTACGTTGAACAATTCTTCTCAGATTAGGAATTGTGGGCATACTACTTGCAACATGTGGTGGAATGTGTTGGGCTACCTCTCTCAAAACTGCACCACAGGGTTCATTGGAGGTGCATGCAATATCTTTAATTTCATTAATTGTTTCTCTCACCTCAATCTCCATTGTAGAGGCAGAGTGGTTATGTTCTGTAGTTCTTAAAACAAAGTCACCAAGAGTAACCGCTCTGCCTGTGCAATGGGATGAGTAGTAGTGCACACACCTCCAATGACACCTGGGCTCAGTTAGTCTCTCCTTACAATAAACATACCCACTATGTTGTAATAGACGGTTTCCCCGGCTGGAGGTGAAGTACTTTGCATCTTGATTAGATGACATTCTCTGTTATGAATTGGAGAAAAAGTGCTTTTTCTGTTTTGAAGAAAAAATATTCAATACATTGGGCCCGATTCTGATGCGGGTTGGAAAAGCTTCCCGACCGAGGGCCTGATTCTGATGCGGTTAGGAAGGCCTCCTAACGGCATTTGCTCCTTCCAAATCGGATCGGGAACGTGTCTTCCCGACCGAGGGCCCAATTCTGATGCGGTTAGGAACAAATGTTCCCATTGAAGTCAATGGGAGTTCAACCAAATCGTATCTGGAAGCATCCGGATGCATCCTACTCCGCCGGTCGGACTTTCCCGATCCGAGTGGGTCGGACACCATTTCCCAACCGATTCGGTCGGGAAGCTTTTCCAACCCGCATCAGAATCGGCCCCAAAGTCTTCTTTTTAAAAAAACTGTTTATAGTTAATTCTGTTTGAAGTTATATTGAATGTTAAAAGCATGTTGCAATTCTAAATTTTGTTGATATGTATTTTTTAAAATTGCTTTTTTGGGAGAGAAAAATGGTTAAGTTGTTTTAGTGTTAAACATTTCTAGATTTTTACCTTTTTTAATGATGTTTGTTGATGTTTTCAGTATGGAGGTCTGTTTTGTTTTTTAGTTGGGTCTGAAAGAGAAAAGATATTATGCGTTTTATTACTCTTATATTATTTCAATGAAGTTTCCTAGGGAGAGAAATATTGGTTAAGTGATTTATTTGTTTATTGTTTTTGTAATCTTACCTTTATTAGAAGACTTTTCTTGAGGTTTTTGGTTTCTTTCACTAGTTAGCCTTTTTAGTGTGGTCTGAAATAGTTAAAAAGAAAAAAAAGATTAGGGAGGTCATTATGATGACGGGCCCGCCACCGTAGCGGTGAATGGGACCGTCCGCCATAGGAGCTGCGGTCCCGCCGCGACTATTAGGGTGCCACCACCACGGTGGCGGTGGTATTCCCTATTCCCAACATTGTGGCGGGCGGTGTTCACAGCACCGCCCGCCACAATGCTGGGAATGCACGTCGTGCATTGGCATGCACAAGGTGACAGGCACTGTGCGATGCCTACCACCTTGTCCATGCCAATGCAGGGGGGTACCATAGGTACCCCCCAAGTACACCCCCACCCTCCCCTCCCCTCCCCCGGGGGCCCACAATGGGCCCCCATTGTAAAAGACCGTATGCCTTTCCATGGCGGCGTTGCCGCCATGAAAAGGCACATCTCCGCAGTCATCATAATATGGATGGTGGTGTCTTGCAGACACCGCCACCATATTACTGCCCTTTTCCGCCCGGTCACCTGTGTGACCGGCGGAAAACCGGCGGACGGTCTTTCCGTCCACCGGGCTCCCCCCCGCCATCATAATGTGGTGCGGGGGAAATGGCATGCGGGCGGAGGGGAATGGCGGGCGGATCGCCACCGCCATATGGGTGGTGGCGATCCGCCAGTCATCGTAATGGACCCCAAGGTGTTTAGTGATTTAAGTGAATATTTACCCTGAAATAGTATTAAAGAACTTTTGGTTATGGAAGTACAGGTGCAAGTTTTGCGTTTTTACCATCGTTGTTCGGTTACATGTTTCACACTTAGGATTTGCGATTATTAAATTGAGATTTTTAAGAAATCACAATTTACGAATCGCAATTCCTTACACATTCCTTATTTGCGACTCGCAAATTGCGAATCCCAAATAAGGAATGGCTTCCCATAGGATTTAATGGAAATTGCATGCGCAATTTTCAAGTACCAAATAGGTACTCGCAAATTGCGTACGCAATTTCAATGGTGCAAGGGTGTCATGCATCTAATTGCTTGGCACCCTTGCACCCTTGAAATTGCGATTCCGAAACATGGAATTCCAAAAAATGGTACCCATAGGATTTAAAGGAAACTTCATGCGCAATTTCCCAGTACTGAATAGGTACTCGCAAATTGCGTTTCCAAAACATTCCTTATTTGCGACTCGCAAATTGCGGGTCGCAAATATGGAAAGGCATTCCATAGGATTTAATGGAAATTGCATGCGCAATTTTCCTGTACCAAGTAGGTACTAGCAAATTGCGCTTGAATTTTCAATGCTGTAAGCTTGCCAAGTTTTTATGGAATAATTGGGATGATGCTAATCTGCAGCTTTGATAACGTAAAAAAATATGTGTTTTTTTATGTTTACTTTTCAATTTCACTTACGTTTTAGAAAATGTTGTTATAGTCTTCAGTTGTTTTTTTCTTACACTATGGATGGTTTTTATCTCAGATGTTTATTTTTGTTGTGGTTATCTGTTGACTTAAAAAAGTTTACTAAATAATTGCAGATTTATTATAAATGTTTTAAACAACAAATGTCATCCAGCAATTCCCTGAGGCTAGCACATTACGGAGTAGGATTAGTAAATCGACCCCAAGCACTATCCAGCACTTTCCCTGAGGCACACACCTGTTGGAGTAGGAAAAGTAATTATGCCCCCATTACTATCAAGCTCTTTCCCTGTGGCAAGCACCTTTTGGAGTCGGAATAGTAATTTTGCCCCACCCCCATCCAACACTTTTACTGTGGCAAGCACCTTTTGGAGTAGGAATAGTAATTTTTCCCCCACCACCATCCAACACTTTCCCTGTGGCAAGCACCTGTTGGAGTAGGAATAGTAATTTTACCCCCACCACCATCCAACAATTTCCCTGAGGCAAGTACCTGTCGTAGTAGGAATAGTAATTTTGCCCCCACCACCATCCAACACTTTCCCTGAGGCAGGCACCTGTTGGAGTAGGAATAGTAATTTTGCCCCCACCACTATCAAGCTCTTTCCCTGTGTCAAGCACATGTCGGAGTAGGAATAGTAAATTTGCCCCCACCACCATCCAACACTTACCCTGAGGTAAGCACCTGTCGGAGTAGGAATAGTAATTTTGCCCCACCACCATCCAACATTTTCCCTGAGGCAAGCACATGTCGGAGTAGGAATAGTAATTTTGCCCCCACCACCATCCAACACTTTCCCTGAGGCAGGCATCTGTTGGAGTAGGAATAGTAATTTTGCTCCCACCACTATCAAGCTCTTTCCCTGTGGCAAGCACATGTCGGAGTAGGAATCGTAAATTTGTCCCCACCACCATCCCACACCTCCCCTGAGGCAAACACTGGTCGGAGTAGGAATAGTAATTTTGCCCCCACCACTACCAAGCATTTTCCCAGAGGCAAGCACCTGTCGGAGTTGGAATAGTAATTTTGCCCCCACCACCATCCAACACTTTCCCTGAGGTAAGCACCTGTCGGAGTAGGAATAGTAATTTTGCCCCCACCACCATCCAACATTTTCCCTGAGTCAAGCACCTGTCGGAGTAGGAATAGTAATTTTGCCCCCACCACCATCCAACACTTTTCCTGTGGCAAGCACCTGTCGGAGTAGGAATAGTAATTTTGCCCCCACCACTATCCTGCAGATTCTTTGAGGCAAGCATTTGTCGGAGTAGGAATAGTAAATTAGCTCACTTCAACATTTAGCATTTTTAAGTTTGAAAAACTCAGGAAGGAATAGCTTGTTATAAGGAGTTTGTTTGAATAAAAAAAAATGGAGTTTGGCTTTTACATTTGTACAGTTTTTTATCAATGTACATTATAAGGGTTTATTTCTTAAATACAAAAAATTTAAAAAGTATGTTTTAGTTACATTGTTTATATTTTGAATGACTGTGGCGTGAAGTGTGTTTTTATCACGTCTTTTTGAAATTTCGAAAAAGCTGTGAAAATAATTAAATGGTATTTCTTAGCTAATTTAAGGATATGTTTTTGCTTTTTAGAGAAATACAGGGGCAGATTTACAAGCCCCTTGCGCCACTTTTGCGTCACTTTTCCCATGTTAAAAATGACGCAAAAGTGGCGCAAGGGCCTTGTAAATAAGCCCCAAAGTTTTTAAGGGCAGACTTACTGGTGACTGTAGATGACACTGTTTGAGTTGGCGAATTTCTGGGCAGGCAAAACGCGTGTGGTCTCTGTGGAAGTCAGTTTACCACTGCTTTCAAAATAGTGGTCGGCTGCTTATATACGTTTTTGTGAGTTGATCGTTAATTTATTTGCAAATATGTTTTGTGCATATTTTTTTGATATGTTTTTAATGCTGACAAAATGTGTAATTATTTTTAGCGTTTTCTCAATGTACGTTTAAAAAAAATGATTTCTTGTCCGCCATTTTGGCAACCTGCGGGTCAAGGTGCATTCGTAGAAAGCGTAGTAGGACTTTCGTTTAGGTGTAGAGTAAAATGGTGGTTTATTTGTTATGCAGCCGTTTTTTGTCGTTTTATTTTGTTTAATGATATTGTTTTAGCATTGGTTTTTTTGTTACGTTTACTTGTGCAAAGTATTTTTTTTAGGTGTATACTTTAATAAAAATATGTTATCCTATTTTTTAAGATTAGTATTTTATAAAATTGTTCGTTTTTTTATAATATTGTGTTGCAAATAGTATTTTTTTAAATGCATGTTATTAATAGTTAATCTAATTTTTATAATATTAAATTCGCTATGTATTATTTGGTTATAAATATTTTAGGTGATTTTCGTTGCTTTTTTTATGCTTGAATATTTATATTAATAGTCGGGTATTAATTTTAATACTCAGGTGTAAATTTTAAATACACGTGTTTTAATACACTACCCCACCCAAAACCCCTATTTTCCCTGCATCCCATCCCAGGGGTTTATTATACTTAAAAAAAAAAATATGCGTTGTAATGGTATGCGTTGTAATGCTATGCGTTGTAAAGGAACTTTTACTGCATTAATACTATTTTGCAGTGTAATGGTATGCGTTGTAAAAACATGCGATGTAATGGTACCTGCGTAATAAAATCTGTGTTGTAAAAGCATGCGTTGTAATGGCTTGCGTTGCAACATCATATATTCCACACCCATCGCTGCTTGCACCATCAGCTAAGCAATTAATTTTTTTAAAGCACTCCACAAGTGCGTGTGTTATTCAGCTGACACCCTTGTGTGCTTCTCTCCACTCTTCAGCGCATGCTGCTCTCTCACCCGTGATCTTTTTATTAATCATTTTTTTTCTTCTATTTTACATGTTCCTTTCATCTTTTCTGCTCACTCTGATGCTTGTTTTGGACAGTATTGCAACAGAGAAAAGACAACTTTAACTTTTTCTGCTTTCAGTCACAGGTGGGACCCACCTCTTCCGATTCTGTGTTTGCGCCATGAGCAGAACCTTTTTTCTCTACGGGGCACTTTTTCAGCAGTAATTAGCATGCACAATCAACAGTGGCCATGTTGTGGTCAGGCGCAGAGAGTAATGATTCCTTTTCCCCACTTTGCAAGCAAAGTTGAATTAAACGTTTTGCCTGACCCTATCATGGCGGCCAAGAGGACAGACCATTCGCCTGTTTAGCTTATTCTGGTGCGTGCGCGCAGCCTTCAACTCTGAATCTTTAAGATCCACAAGGGTGTGCAGAAGGGAAGACTTGTCGCAGGATAGTTAACCCTTGGAGCAGAGCAGCTGCTGTGACCTGCATCACCATCTACCCAGCCATGTCTACAGCAGCGGTGGTAAGCAGCAAGACAGTCTCTGCGTGAGTGCCTGCACCTGTTTTAGGAACTGGGAAACGCAGGGCTGTATATTAGTTCTCTTTTAGGGGATTGAAAGGAGATAAGTGGCTCACATCTATCTAGGATCACAAAGTTCAGCTCACATCTGGGCGGTAGCAGGCACTGCACATGGGCCCGCCAATGCTGTATTAACTATGAGCAACAAATATCTTTGTCCTGCTCCACAACTCATTGCAGCCCACGTGTGCGAGTATATAATTGTGTTTGTAAATATGCACATAAAAATTGCATTTGGTTCTTTTCTGCAAATTAATGTATATTATCAAGGTTTGCTTTCTTTTCGTTTTTTGGAAAATTGGTTTCTCGTATGCATTCCCAATTTCTTTTCACAGCATCTCTCAATAAAACCGAGCTTGACCTTCTTTTTGCTTTCTGATGTTAACATTATGGGCCAGATGTACGACGGATTTTTGCATGCGCAAATGGGTTTTAGACCCGTGTGCGCATGCAAAAATCCTGTTGGCCATGTACAAACCCTATTTTGCGACTCGCAAAAATTTGCGACTCGCAAAATAGTGTTTTGCGACTCGCTATTAGGAAGGGGCGTTCCTTCCTAATAGCGACCCCAAATGCCATTTATGACTGTTTTGGGACTGCAATTGCGGTCGCAAAACAGTCGCTGTTTACCACCCTTCACAGAAGGGTGGTAAACCACTTGCAAACGGGAAGGGTCCCCAGGGGACCCCTTCCCCTTGTGACTGGCTTCTAAAAATATTTTTTAAGGGCAGGCAGTGGTCCCAGGGACCACAACCTGCCCTAAAAAAATGAAACTGAAAAGTTTTATTGTTATTTTTTAAATGCATCCAGTTTTCCTTTAAGGAAAACGGGCTGCATTTAAAAAATAAAATAAACTGCTTTATTTTAAAGCAGTCCCAGACATGGAGGTCTGCTGACCCCAGCAGGCCACCATCCCTGGGAGTGCCAGCCATTCTCAATGGGGTCGCAAATTGCGACAGCCTCATTAATATTCATGAGGCATGCAATTTGCGACCCCATTGGGAATCGCTAACAGTGTCTCAGACACTGTTATACATTGGAAATTGCAACTCGCAAATTGCGACTCGCAATTTGTCTCAATTTGCGAGTCGCAATTTCCAATGGTCGTACATCTGGCCCCAAATCTCTTGCCCTGTTTCCTGTGTGGAGTGCTGGGGGATCAGTTTTTCTTCTGGCTTCGTATAATGGTAGATTAATATCGAGGACAAGTATAGCAAGAAATAATAGAAAGTGTTTGTTCCAGCAATGTCGTTTTCATAAATGTCACCTGTTAATGTATGCAGATTTAGATATGCCGTAATATTCATGCAATACGCAAGTGGATTTTCTATTTACATGGCACACCCACCCTGGAGGCACCATTTATGTTGCTTTAAATGTGAACGGCTTCCGTGTTTGAAGGGTAATTGCAGAATTATGTTAGTGTGTGGGTTTGTTTTGGATCTACACAGTCCTGCTTCATAGCGCTAAACAGCATAAGTCGTGCGAGGCCTGGGAAATGTAAGATAGCGTTTAGAAAGCAGGCTCCGAAGGCTGCTGTGTGCACCAAGTCGGTGGCCCTTTATTGTATCACGTGCTCTTTCTCCGAATACATTAAGCCGTGGTAATTCTTCACGGTTGCTGAAAGCAGAGCAGCAGAGTTCAATGGACAAAGTTAACTGCCTGGAAATTATGTTATGCAGGTTTCTTGTCCAGCGGCTTCTGTTACTGTAAGGCTATATTGTAGCGCGAAGTTTGGAAGTTCTCCTATGTCGCATGGAGCAAATCTTTTATGCTTAAAAAGAATATCCAGCTTACCTTTTAGCTTATTTTTCAGTTATGAACTATTCTACCACTTTTCCTTAACTTCGCAACAGTATACTTTAATTAAAATTCACATTTCTGCTCCGTGCCTTAAAGTGACCTAATTTGGAGAGTGCACCTTCGCAAGGCCATAGAGTAGTGTTCAAGTAGCCCAGCGTTACTCTGTGTGTGTTTTTTATAAGGTTCTTTAATACTGTTTGCTTGTGCAAATTTGGCGAAGTGCCCATTGCATTTCTGCAAATGGCAGCAGATCTTTGTCCCAGTCTCTTCTCCTACTGCTCAAGGATTAGTTAAACAATGCAGGGACAATACTAAACCTTCTCAGCTATGTAAAGGTTGCATGGCCTTGAAAATGTTTGGCGACACTGCAAGCTAAGCCTCGGCTTTGTTATGAACTGACACCAGCTAACATGAGCTCTCAGTCATCGGCGAGGCACTTTTGCAAGGCCACTAACGTCAAAACAAAGCTGAAAAAGGTCTTTCATCCTTTTAAAGTGTTTATTCCTGTGATGATGTTGGTTGGGCAAGGGACCTGCCCCTGTAAAAAACACCAGCAAAATACCTTTATATCTGTGCACATGTACCTGTTTTAATTCTTAAATTTAAAAAAACGCAAGCGGTTTTGGTCTTCACTCCTCACCATTTTTCACTTTAAAGAGACCTGAGTTTGGGTAGCTAGTGAATAGTCTAGTTTTGTGGATTTTTATTTTTTTGTATCTGTTTGCATATTACATATATTTTTTTCTTAAACCAAAATATTACAGCTAGGAACATTTTTATATAGATATCTGTTTAATACCTAAAACACATTGGCAAAGCCAATTACTCTTGCATAGGTGAGACCTCTTGGCTTTGCCAATGCTTGTTATATTTATCTTGCCCTTCTGAAGGAAAAACATCAAACAGGTCATTTTACTACATTTTTACTCTATATTTGTAAACACATGGCACAAAAGAGGGATGCCATTTACCCACATTAGTGATCGGCTAGGTCAAAACTAGTGCCATGTTGGCCAAAACAAGTTTATTCTTGTTATATCGACTGTCCAGAAGGGAGGTGTGAGGAAGAGAAAAAGGGATGCAGATAAGTGAGAAGGAAGGACTGGGCAAAAGGAGGGTGGGAGAAAGTGATAAATGGGCAGAGGAGTCAAAGGGGAGAAAAGAGAGGGACAGACAAATTGAATAGAAAGGAATGAGAGAAGAGAAAGACAACGAGAAAGGTTTAATTGGACATCAGATAGTGAAAGAAATTAAAGGCACAGGGGACACAAGAGAAGAGGGAGGGAAAGTAAGAAATGAGACAAAGGGAAGAGAGAAGCAAAGAGACGAAGAAAGGACAAAACTAGGAAAAAGAGAAGTTCAATGGGAGGAGAGAGACAAAAGGCGAAGGGAGCTACAGGAAAGGGAAGGATAGAGGAAAAGTAGGAGATGAGGGAGAGGTTGTATACATCAGAGAATAGAGCAAAGATCGAATAGATGAAAGGCTAGCCCTTAAAAGGAGAAAAGCAGCCTCTCTTACTCAGTTTTTCTGATATGTGTCCAAATTTGGAATATTTGTGTTTTTTCTGCCTACTCTCCTGCATTAGTAATCCAATTATTTTTCATTTCTTTCAGCCTACGGGGTACAGCCAGTGTAACACTGTAAGGACTGTGTCAAGTGTTCCATCTTGTTCATCCCACAAGTACTGGCTGATCATAGTGGTGTAGTAAAAGTAAGAGTTTTCAAAAGCAGGGTGTTTAAGAGTGGGAAACCATGAAAGCTGGCAATGTCAGAGGTCCTCTTTTGAGGGTTTGATTTAACAGTATGCACCTCTGAGCTGCCTGAGAGTGAAGAGCCTGATGATTAGGGCAACTCTAGACAGAAGATGATAATGGATCTCCAACAACTGAGTTTGTGAGTGAACTGGTGTGTCTATGCTGTGTGTGCGTGGAAGGGGCTTTATATGCTTGAATGCAATTTCTAGGAACCATGCTGTTGATAGAGAGCAAAAGAACGGGTTTGCAAAATGTGGTGCAAATCTTCAGGATTCAGCTGCTATCAAGTGGATGGATCTTTGACTTGAATTGAGGCTTGACATCAACAGTTCAATAGGTGATCAATAACAGTGAAACACATTTTGTGCTACAAGAATGACAGAGAGTAGTGGATTTGCAAATGATGGTTTAATAAAACGTTTGTGAAGTTACAAATCAATCAATTTAGTCATAAATCAATAACAACCTGGTTACATGCATAAAGGGCTATAACTTAGATAAGTCAAACAGCGAATGTGAAGGCACATTATTTAAAGATTTAGTAGACAAATCATGAAAGATTTGATTCCCCTTAAGGGAAACGTCCTCATGCTAAACTAAAGTTTTGGGTAAAGCCATGGAAATTTAAAGCAGCTGGTGTCAGCACATATAACCTTTAAAGCAGACCCCAATTGAAAGTTCCAATCAGGAAAAGAAGAAGTGCTTGCTTGAGAAATTAACTCTATGAGCATAAATAAAATAAGCATAGGGGCTCAAGGGTGACAGAGGGGCAACCACCAAAGGTGACAGGAGAAAGACTAAGGGGCCGATTCCGATTCAGGCCGGAAATCTCTCCGACCGAGCCGGACCCGGAGAGATTTCCGACCGAATAGGACTCTGACAGTCCGACCGAACGAGTACGAAGCGCACGCATGCAATCGGACTCGAGTCGGTCGGACTGCCATTGAAGTCAATGGGAGCCGGACGTACAACGCGTACGCGGGCTCCCATTGACTCAATGGGTGCGAGGCGAACAAGGGTGCCCCCTACAGCGGGTACGCCTCGAAGCGACTTGCGGCGTACATGCACAGGTAGGGGGGACCCATGGGTCCCACCTGTGTGCGACTCGTGCGGCTACGCGTACAGGGGGGTCCGACACGGACCCCCAAAGTCCGGCTCCGACTGCTCTTTCGAGCCAGACGGCGCGAGTCGGTCGGACTGCTCAAGGCGCGCAACGTACTTGCCCGGCCGGGGAACGTCTCCATTGCGCGGTGCGAGTCGTGTCCATGCGAGTCGGTCGGAGCGCCTCGGACCCGCAAACAAGTCGGTCGGTGATTTCGCGTGCGCTCGCATCGTACTCGCTCGGCCGGACGCACGTACGAACCGGTCGGGAAAGAGGGCTCTGAATCGGATCCGGTTAAGCCGAATCCGATTCGGTGCCCTACCGGCCGAGATCGGAATCGGCCCCTAAGCGTTTAAGTCAGTGATGCACAATTAAAACATGAAATTCAACAAGGTAGACACAATATTCCTTGTGGTTCCCACAGAGAAGGAAACAATCAAAACTAAGTATTTACAGAACTCTTGGTGCGGCCCTCTTCCCATGACTCATACAATGGAAGATTTCAGGGTACATCTCAGACAGTCCATTTCACCTGCAGATGTTAAGACTTACTGTTCACTTGTGTAAAAAATACATTCAGTGGCCTTCTCACAGGAGTTACCAATATAAAATACTGCCCCCAATTACCCCAGACCTGTGAAACACGAGACTTGGAAATCACAAAGGACAGCCCTGCAGTCACCCTCCCCCCCAGCCACAGAAGAAAGCACCATGGCCGTGGGGGCCGGACGCTGCTGGAAGACCCCAGCGCTGGAATGACCCGAGGCCAGAACACAAGGAAAAACTCCCCGCCCCAGCCCAGCACATGCGCTGGGAGCGTGTCCTGACCAGGGAGCAGGAGCGCAGCCCACTGAAACTCCGGCGTGGCCGCGCGGATAAATTGCAAGAAACACAAAGTAAATGCAACAAAAAGTAAGCAAAGAACTCACGGCACCGAAGAAACAGCCCGCCCTTCCCGGAATCCAAACAGAAACCAATACGGAGCAGACCAGCGTTCCGACTGCCGTCGGACAGCAAAAAGAAAACAGGCATGGTGGTGGGTGGGAGGGGCTTATGTGACCTTTGCACTGAATGTTTAAAGCGTTTTGATTGTCTGTTGGAGGCAGGACCTGCCTCACTTTGTTAGGACTGGGACGAGAAGGACCCTAATCGGGGTAATGAAGATTACCGGTAAGTAACAAGACATTACTTTTTAAATGAGAACACTGTTGTGACGTGGCTTCAGAAATGAGAGACAGGTTATTCACAGCAAGCAAAAAGGCATTTAATCTAACATGGGCTTTTCAAAACGAAGCCTAAAGTGACTATGGCTAACTTAGCATGAACACACTCTAAATATGATTAATTATTGTTGTACATCCACTAAACATAGTAAGTCTAAAAGACAAATAGCACTTGGATATATGCAAACAATGATTATATGAGATATGCATTAACTTGTCATCAAACAAAATTGAAAAATAGTGACAATGCGTCACCTCTGGGTACATAGTCCATTTTGGAGGTTCTAGCTGGTTGACACAGGAATTCTGAATGTGAAGGAAATAGGAAACCCAATGGTTTTTAGAATGTGTGTAAATGTGGCATCACTTAACAGTTTCATTGCTGATATTGCATTGCAGCACACACGTGGCAGATGTACAGTTGTAAATAAATATTACATTTTAGCTTAATAGACAATTGCACATGTATAACTTTGAATAAAATGCAAAGGAATATACAAAGTGTCTTAACCACCTCCTTTTCTAAATTATATCAATTGATATTAAAATGTCCCAAACTTAACAGCAACAGTAAGAAAATACATTTCTTATGATGTCGGATGCCTATACAACATTTTTAATAACTTCATAATTCAACATTATTTAAGGTATATTTTCCCTCACATTCAGTAGAAGGTATATTTCCTTTTGGAATCAGTAGCATGGGCAAATCAAAAGACAGTGACTGCTTAGTCTTCAAAATTAATAGAATAATCACATGCTTAGCATCCATTTGTCCCACACTTCAAAGAAGTCAACAACTCTAATATTTTCTCACCCTGGGAAAAATATTTACCAGTTATCTTAAGGTGGTTGTCTTACTGATGTAAGTCAAATCATTGTGAGCTGCTGTCCTGGAAGAGAGCTCCTCAAATTAATTCCTCTTCAAACATCGATCATTTCCTTATTAGTATCACCCCATTTAATTTGATCAGATTAAATAATGAATTACTAAGAGAATTTTAAAGTAACAGGTGCTACTTAAAAAAAATAAGTTTCCCATCTCGAGAAATATTAGGAGAGCAGGAAGCCTACTCCCCTTCAGACTGGCAACATGTTTTTCAATGGGGAAGTGGTGCAATCGGACCAATTCCCTTTGAGAACCAGTTACCACCTGCTTTGAGGAGTCTGTAACTGGTCAATGATTTGAGACCAGAATTGCAGTTGCAAACCATTGACATATAAAATATGGAATCACAATTTTGAAGAAACGTCCCTTTCATGCCCCTTCCAAATTGCAATTCGGTTTAAATAGCAAAACTTATTTTATGAATCAGAAACACTAGCTTGTCAAATGGCTTTTGTACATTGGAAATAGCAATTTTACAGTTGGTAACCCTGTGATTCTGTCAATTGCAGCATTTGCAATTGTTAAATTGCTCAGTACATCTGGCCCCAAATGCCGGTTCTTAAAATCCTAGATCAATGTACTTTGAAGTCAAAAGCCCTTGGGACAAATGTGATATGTTATGCAAGGAATGCCACATCCTGGATGAATGCCTGGAAAGCACTGGCCTGAAGAAATAATTCAAAACAGATCTATCTTCTGAGAATGTCCTGCCTATGGCCCTCTCACACTGTGGCCACCCCATTAGCTGTGCAAAAACTACAAATAAACTATGCTTCTTCCGAGACCACTACCATCGCATGAACACCCAGTTCAACATGGTCAGACAAAATGTGTTCTTCAACTTGAGAATATTAGGTGCTTGCCTCCCTATTTCAAACCCAAAAACAAGACAGGAACATTATGTAGCTGTATTAAAAACAAGATTATCTGCACTAACACACTATATGTAAACATTTTCAAAACGAGCAACATTGATGGCAAAAAGAGCAAAAAACTAGGAAGACACATAGCTAGAGAGAAAGAAGAGGGTGAGAATCATACCATTCCAATTCAATGTCTATTGCCTCTAAGAGAATGCAAGACTCAAAATCAAAGGGGCATATTTATCAAGCAGTTGCGTCGCCCTTGTGCCTCGCAATGAGGCGCAAGGGTGACACAACTACTAAGTAAGACCGCCTTGCATGGCTTGATAAATCCAGAGTAATACAACGCAGCACAAATCGCTGCAGCACACATAGAAATAGGAAAATGCCTCTCAGGATTGTTTTTGTGCAGGAAGGTGAACCTTCCTGCACAAGAACAATCCTGCTTACAGTGCAGGCACCCTTGCACCACGCTGCAGGGGTGCATGCATTGGTGCTAGGCAGCACATTGTGCACCAGTGCAAGGAAAAGACAGGAATGTGCCACATAATGTTAAATATGACACATTCCTGCCCTTTTCCTATTATGTCAGTCAGGTGGTTTGCTGCTTGTTTTTTTTATAAATGTGCCCCATAGTTTTTGCTAACAGGTAAGTGTCTCATACATATTGTGGTATTCATTTAGAACAGAATACCCTGATGCACTTTTATCAGATACCTGTGTTCTCCCAGCCTTCAAGAAATATGTCCCAGCCCCACCACAAATCCTTATTCAAAGGTCAAGACAAAAGTTATTGCTGCACGAAAACAGTCACATCTACGGTAAATTCATACCTAAATAAACAGCCAAACCCATCAATCTGTGCTTCCAAAAATTTCTACAAAATTTCCTATTGAATTAGCTTTCAATCAATCAATCAAGGATTTGTAAAGTGCAGCAAATCACCTGTGAGTGTCTCAAGGCGCTGGGGTTGTTTGCTGCTACGTGGTCATCTGTTCATTCGAATAGCCAAGTCTTGAGTTCTTTCCTAAATTGCTACAGCGATGAGGAAGTCCTGAGGTGCAGGGGAAGGTTGTTCCAAGTTTTGGCAACCAGGTGTGAGAAGGAGCATCCTCCGTTGTATCTTCCGTGGATTCGGGGGTGTCTGAGAGAAAGAGAGAGGTGGGTCGGTTGGTGGAAAATCAAGCAGTTGATTTATGCTAGTCCTTCGTTGTGCAGGGCTTTGTATGCGTGGGTCAAAATCTTGAACTGGCATCTCTTCGGGATCAGGAGTCATGGTAGTTTCTTGAGGTGGGTTGTGATGTGGGTCCATCTGGAGAGGTCGAGGATGATTCTTGCAGCTGAGTTTTGTATTGTCTGTAGCCTCTTCAGGAGGCGTGCAGTGATTCCTTTGTAGAGGGAGTTCCCGTAGTCAAGCCTGCTGGTGATGAGGTCCTGCGTGACGCCCCTTCTGGTGTTGCCTGGGAACCACCTGAAAATCCTGCGGGGAATGTGTAGGGTGTGGAAGCAGGCAGGTGAGACTATGTTTACCTGTTTTTTATAGATAACTTGCTGTCCAAGATGATCGTGAGGTTGCAGGTGTGGTCAGTCAGGGCGAGGGATGGTCCAAGTTCAGCAGGCCACCATGCATCGTTCCATGGCAAGGTGTACTTCTCAAAGATGAGGACTTCACACTTGTCCAAGTTGAGCCTGAGACAGTTGTCCTTCATCCAGTAGGCAGCATTCATCATACAGCTGTGGAAGTTGGTTTTGATGGTGGAGGGGTCTTCTGACAATGAGAGGATGAGCTGGGTGTCGTCGGTATAGGAGATGATGTTGAGTCCGTGCGATCACACGGTGTCCGCCAGCGGGCAGATGATATTCTTGGGTTTCGAGGTGAACGGTAGGAGACTGATTCTCTAGGTTCTTCTGGTGAGGTAAGAGGTGATCCTTTTGAGGGCATCTCCCTGAATTCCTATGTGGTGGAGTCTGTTGATCAAGATGTGATGGGAGATGGTGTTGAAGGTAACTGACAGGTCCAGGAGGATGAGGGCTGCTGTTTCGCCACAGTCCAGTAGGGCCCTGATGCCGTTAGTGGCAGCAATTAGGGCTATCTTGGTGCTGTGGTTGGCTCGAAATCCAGAGGGGTCGAGGAAGTTGTTGTGTTCCAGGTGTTTGGTGAGCTGCTGGTTGATTGCCTTCTTGAGAACGTTCACTGGAAAGGGGAGCAGGGAGATGGGCCGATAGTCCTTCGATTCTTTTGGGTCAGCAGTTGGTTTCTTGAGGAAGTGCCTCACTTCAGCGTTTTTGCAGTCTTCGGGGAAGGAGCTCGAGGTGATGGAGATGTTCATGACCTTCTTGAGCTTGTTGCCACTCGTCTTGTTCCCGAGTATGAAGACATGGTAGGGACAGGGGTCCGTGGGCACTCCTGAGTGCACGGAGTTCATGATGGAGATTATGGCTTGAATTGTGAGGAGGTCCTAGTGGGTGAGCAGGTGTTTGGGGCTAGTGTTATTGGGTGTGAGCAGACTGATACTGTCGGTGGTGGTCGGTTGGGGTTTGAAGTTTTCGTAGATGACTGAGATCTTGTCATGGAAGAAGTCCGCCAGGGTGTCACACAGTTCTTGGGAGAGGGTGAAGTCATTCTCAGCCGCTGTGGGGTGGGAGAACTCCTTCACAATGGCAAAGATCTCCTTGCTGTGGCTCATGCTGGCTTCGATGCGGTCTTCTACGGTGTTCTTCTTTGTTTCTTTCAGGGGTCGATGGTACTGGTTGAGTGACCTTTTGAAAGTGATATGATCTCCTGTCTCTTTGCTGGTGCGCCACTTGCTTTCCAGTTGCCGGCAGTGACATTGGGTGGATTTCAGCTCCGCGGTGAACCAGCTGGTTCTTCTGGCTGGCCCTTTGGATTTGACTGGCTTGGCTGGGGCGATTGTGTTGGTGCATTCTGTGATCCACTAGGAGAAGTTCTTTGCGGCCTGGTCTGAGTTGGATTTTGTGCCCAGGAGGTGGGGGTTGAGAGCTTTGTTCCACTGGTCTTCTGATATCTTTTTCCAGTGTCTGTGTGTAGAGCTGGGGGGGCATGGTGCCAGTGTTGGTAGGTCCCTGGATGGTGAAGTGGATGTTATGGTGATCGGTCCAGGTGAGCTGTGAGACGTGGTTGTACTTACTGGAAGTAAAAATGGGGTAAAGCGTGTGTCCTGTGATGTGGGTGGGATCAGTGACAAGTTACTTGAGGCCGATGTTGCTCATGCTTTCCAGTAGGCCGGTTGTGTTGGTGGCGCTGGGGTCATCGAGGTGGAAGTTAGGATTCCCTGGGAAGATGTAGTGTTCGGAGTCAATGGTGATCGGGGCAATGAGGTCAAGGATAGCGTTGCAGAAGCTGGGGCGTGGTCCTGGTGGTCTGATAGTGTTTTTCCATCTGTGTGGAGATGGAAGTTGGGATACTCCATTATCGGGGTCCAGTCGCCGGGGGGCGTGGCTAGCCAGCCAACATGGTGGACGCGAGTCCCTAACGCTCGGACTGCTATCCCCCTTAAATCCGTCGCAATTATCCTGAATGTAAGCCATCCACGCTGGTAATGAGTGGGACCAGGCGGCTAAAGATCTGCTGCATCCAGTGAGCCCTGAGCTGAGTCCTTTGGCCCATCGGGACTGTTGCGGCGGTGGCGAGGAAAGACAGGGCCTGTTTGTTGTGAGGCCGCGCGCGGGCATTCCGCGTCAGAAGATGGCCGCCCGCGATCAGGCGGCGACTTCTGCGGCAGCGGAGAACTGACATCCGAATCGGACACAAGTGGGGCCGAGCAGCAGGAACGTCGCCGCGGACGGAGGGCCCAGAATCGTGCCGCCTCACCCCCCCGGGACCGCAGTTGCCGCGGTAAGGAAGACAGGGGCCTACTATCTGCAAGGCCGAGTGTGAGCAGCCAGCAGCGGGGAACGTTCACCTGTGCTGTGCGGCGGCTGATGTGGTAGCGGAGAGCGGCCCTCCCCGTCGTCAATAAGGGAGGCCGGGTAGCTGAGGCATCGCTGCAAACGAAAGACCCTGATTGCGCCGCTTTGCCCCCCGGGACAGCAACTGCAGCGGAGAAGAAATCTGGGGGCCAATAAGCGGTGAAGCCACGCACGGCCGGTGTCTGGCAGGAAGCGGCCGCCCATGCTTGGGGGGCAGCCCACTCGGCGAAGGAGAACGGCTGGAGAGAAGTGCCGGTGATCTCGCAGGACCCCTGGACCGGGAGCGGCGCAGCGACATGCACCAGACACTCCTTCGCGGTGTCATCGTGGATAACTACCCCCAGCGGTCCAAATCCTGGTGAGTTGGGGCCCCTGGCACGGCGCTGCGGCTGTGGAGCGTGGGTGGCCGCTGTACGGAGCACCGGGTCCCTTGCGAGGCGGGTCTGGGCCGCCGCAGAGACACTGAATAGCCTGGCGGCCCGTGACAGGGGTTGGAGCCGCCCTGTGCTGTGGTGATCCGGTGTGTGCAGTCAGGCCGAATAAGCTGCAAAGAAGGGGAGGACGGTTTGTGCACCGGTGAGGCTGTTGTGGGAGAAGTACCGGCAGGCGCACGGCTCTTGTCGTGGGGGGCCTGGACGGAGCTGAGCTGGTACTGGTGAGCGGCAGCGGGAACACTGATCGGCCTCTGGGTGCACGGCCTAGTCTAGCCCAGCCACAGGGAATAAACCCCCCAGCTGGGGCCTGG